>CABHPR010118152.1:6613-31203 GCA_902168415.1 Peromyscus melanophrys | reverse complement strand
TTCAGAGATCTACAGAATATGGCATTTAAAATGTTTTAATAACTTAGAAAATTTTTCTCTTTTGTTATGACTATGAGACATGTCGGCTCCTGGCAGTACCAATCTACTTCAGAGAGAATATGGGCATTGAAGAAACTGCATATGGAGTTATCTTTCATTGTGGCAAATGTTAGCCACTGGACAACAAAGTATCCTCGAATCTACTGCTGACAACAGGACAAAATGGACAGACAGAACATGAAACAAAGGACTACTGATTCTTGCCAAAACAAGTGTGGTTATGGCTTTATCAAAAGGCATCTTCTGAGGCCAGGACAATATGGCACCATCCCTGAAGTGGCCGTTGCAATCCGGAAAAGGTACAGACAGCTGAACAGGCAGTGAGCCGATGGCTTCTGATGTGCAATGGAACAGCAGCTGAAACAGTTATTCTTGAGGAGTAACTAAGCTCACGCCTCTCAATAGCAGACTGGCATTTAATAGAGGGATGTGGAGAAGAACGGGATGCTGAGATGAAGCCACACATACACGGTCAAGAAGAATGGACAGCTGAATTAAAAAACCATCAACAATTTCCAGAATTTAAAATCCTGAATCAGGACATGACACTAGTGGAATTCAGGTATTTCTGGTACATGGACTGCTCTCACCCAAGGTGAGGTTGAACTGTTGACCTTGTGTACGTCCTACTTCACAAATGAGTCTGTCAGATACGCTAAGCCTATAGGCTGAAGATGATGCCCCAACACTGCCGAGAAACCTCAGGTGACTGTCCAGGCGGCTGGCTGTTTCTGTCAACTCACAATTTTTTGGAAGTTGCATGCACTTCCTGTTTTTATTTTTGTTAGGTAATATTTCCTTCTTGGGTCTCTGAGGGAGTTGAAGATTAATTAGTTATATTTAAAGATTAATTAATTATAGTTGAAGATTAGTTAGGATAGAAAGGAATTAGGTACATTTTGGACTTACCAAAATAGGATAAGTAATGGAATTATATTCTCTGAATTTGTCAAATACAAATGGACTAGACATTGTTTAGGTATTCATCACTTGTATATATTGTATATAGTTATTGTACTTTTGTATATAGTTTTTCTTATATTAGGTACAACTTTCTTTTTTTTCTCTTTTTATTAAATTAGAAAGGGGGAAATATAGTGGTATGTAGCTAGAGTTTTTCTGCCGGGCCCACAGTCAGGACAAATCTCTCTCACCCGCCAGTCCCACAGCCGCTCAGACCCAACCAAGTAAACACAGAGACTTATATTGCTTACAAACTGTATGGCCGTGGCAGGCTTCTTGCTAATTGTCCTTATATCTTAAATTAATCCATTTCTATAAATCTATACCTTGCCACATGGCTTGTGGCTTACCGGCATCTTTACATGCTGTTTTTCATGGTGGCGGCTGGCAGTGTCTCCTCAGCCTTCCACTTCCCAGAATTCTCTCCTCCTTGTCCCGCCTATACTTCTTCCTGCCTGACCACTGGCCAATCAGTGTTTTATTCATTGACCAATAAGCAACATGTTTGACATACAGACCATCCCACAGCAGTGGTATTCTATTTGTACTGAAATGTGATTTTATTTGTATGTTAATAAATAAAGTTGCCTAGGGGTCAGAGCTATCAGCAAGCCATAGCGAAAGCCAGGGCGGTGGTGGTGCACGCCTTTAATCCTAGCACTCGGCAGGCAAAACTAGGAAGATCTCTGTGTGTTCAAGGATACAGCCAGCATTGGAGACACACGCCCTTAATCTCAATACCAACCATAGAAGACTTGGAGGTCTATACAGAGAGGCAGTGACGAGGCAGTCACGTAGTTGGGTTTACAACCAATGAGAAGGCAGAACAGAACTCTTATTTAAAGTCAAACGCACAGGAAGTAGTCTTTTCGGAGAGGTCTCTTGGTGGGAGAGGCTAGCTGGCGGAAAAGCGGGTAAGACTCTTAGCTCTGACCTCTTTGGCTTTCATCTTTACATTGGCTCTGTGTCTCTTATTTAATAAGGCAGTTGGTTACATCTACACTGAACCTCTGAACTGTAAGCCACCCAATCAAATGTTGTCCTTTATAAGAGTTGTGGTGGTCATGGTGTCTCTTCACAGCAATAGAAACCCTGACTAAGACACTTGTAATCCATGTGGGGGATGGGGAATCCCTAGGGTTCTCTGGCCAGCCAGTGTAGCCTGATCTGTGAGCTCCAGGTTCAGTGGGAGACCCTGAGCAATCAAGAAAGACATCTGACATTGGAGGGCCTCTGGACTCTGCCCACAGTCAAGGTACCCCCCACCCCACCCCACCCCTCACACACAAATCACAATTTCAGAATGAGTCCCAGGCTTGCTCACTCTAGAAAGCTGTATGAAAAGATAGACTGATGTTTGGCTGGTTTTACCTTGCAACTGTCTTTGGGGAATCTTACAATCAAAATAGTAGGTAATAGAGTTAAAAACAATTCTCCCTGTAAGTGTTGCAGCTTGGATGGAAAAGTATCCTGGCCGTTGGGAGCCAAGGAATACCACATTGTCACTGTAAACATAGCAGCTTACAGCTCTGTTCCAGGAAAAGGTTTCCCCAAGGCAAGTGTGACAACTTTGCTCCGGTAGGGGAAGATTTCCCTGAAGTTGTCACAGCTCTGCTCAGGCCCAGCTAAGTGTTACAGCTCTGCTCTACTCTGGCTTCAGCAGAAGTTGTTATAGCTGGGCTCTGCTCCAGGGAACCTGTCACACCACAGAACCAACCTCACTTAAGAGATTTATTGGGAAGGAAGAATCAAGGAGGGTGGCTGCCTCTAGGTTGAGAAGCAGCAGCAAACAGAACAGATTCAGAGCTTATATAGGATTTCTTTGGGGTTGGGGCTTTCCAGGGTGGGATTGGTGATTCTGGGGCAAGCTCAGGGATTGGTGGGATTCTGTAGTCTGACACTGGGCAAGCTCAGGGATTGGTGGGATTCTGTAGCCTGACTCTGGGCAAGCTCAGGTACTGGTGGGATTTCCAAGCTCAGGGATTGGTAGGATTTTGCAGCCTGACTCTGGGACAGGCTCAGGGATTGGTGGTATTTCAAGCCCTGGTCCTGGGGTCAAGTCAAGGTCAGGGTGTTTTTCTCTCTGATTGCCTTTCTCACTCAGAAAAACCAGTTTTGCACCCTTTATAATCATGTCACTTCTCAACTCTGAATTAATTTGAGTTTCTGCTCACTCTCTTGAACTGACTGGTTTCTGTGCCTGGTTCTGTCAGGAGCAGAATAAACCATGACCACAGTTTCATGTCTCACAACTGTAAACATGACACACTTTTTTGTTTTGTTTTGTTTTTTCTGAAACAGGGTTTCTCTCTGTGTATCCTGGCTGTCCTTGAACTTGACTGTAGACCAGGCTGGCCTCAACTCAGATATCAGTGTTGTATTTAAAGACAGGAGGCAGTGGCCTTGGCGAGTTGGAGCCGAGGGGCACACCATGCAGACGGCGCCCACACAGGGAACGCTGTGCGCGCTTCTGGAGATAAGAGAGGAAGAGAGAAGAGATGGGATAAAGGGGAAGAGAGGAGGTGCAGATGCAATTGTGGGAAGAGAGAGGGAGGGAAGGAGAGAGAGAAGTGGGCAGAACCCACCTCTTTTTTTTTTTTAATTTTAAACAGTAAAGTATTTTCTCTGTAGAAAATAGTAAAAATGATAACATTTCCCATTAAGCCCTTTTAAGCCTAATGATAGCTGAATTATACATATAAATATTAATTAGATTCTGGGATACAGAAGATATCTATCTTTGTCTGTTCAGAGAGCTATGTTTTACTTAAGTTGTGTAAGTGAGATTCCTGTTCATCTTCCCCTTCACTGTTTGATTTATGGCAGACATTTTTCTATAGGCTAATCCATAATCTAAAAAGATTTTAGCTTCTCCTCCTGAAAGTATGGCCAGCATTTTCTTTCATCAGCTTGATGCAATACAAATTCTTATCCTGATAGTGAAATGTTTCACTAAAGCTTGCCCAGTGATTGGGCAAAACCAAAACTTATTATAAGCCACAGTCATCCTAGGGTCCCCCCTTGCTATATAGCCTCCCTGGTTCTGTGGGTTGTAGTCTGATTGTTCTTTGCTTTATATCTAGTATCCACTTATGAGTGAGTACATATCATGTTTGTCCTTCTGAGTCTCGGTTACCTCACTCAGGATGATATTTTCTAGTTCCATCCATTTGCCTGCAAATTTTATGCTGTCGTTGTTTTTCTCTCCTGAGTAGTACTCCATTGTGTATATGTACCACATTTTCTTAATCCATTCTTCAGTTGATGGGCATCTAGGTTGTTTCCAGGTTCTGGCTATTACAAATAGTGCTGCTCTGAACATAGTTGAGCATGTATCTTTGTGGTATGACTGAGCATTCCTTGGGTATATGCCCAAGAGTGGTATGGCTGGGTCTTGAGGTAGATCTATTCCCAATTTTCTGAGAAACTGCCATACTGATTTCCACAGTGGTTGTACAAGTTTGAATTCCCACCAACAGTGGAGGAGTGTTCCCCTTGCCCGAATCCTCTTCAACATAGACTGTCATTAGTGGTTTTGATCATAGCCATTCTGACAGGAAGGTGGTATCTCAGAGTCGTTTTGGTTTGCATTTCTCTGATGACTAAGGATGTTGAGCATTTCCTTAAATGTCTTTCAGCCATTTGAGATTCTTCTTTTGAGAATTCTCTGTTTAGCTCGATAGCCCATTTTTTGATTGGATTGTTCAGTATTTTGAGGTCTAGTTTCTTGAGTTCTTTATATACTTTGGAGATCAGTCCTCTGTCAGATGTGGGGTTGGTGAAGATCTTTTCCCATTCTGTAGGCTGTCTTTTTGTCTTATTGACCGTGTCTTTTGCCCTACAAAAGCTTCTCAATTTCAAGAGGTCCCATTTATTAATTGTTGCTCTCAGTGTCTGTGCTGCTGGTGTTATATTTAGGAAGTGATCTCCTGTGCCAATGCTTTCAAGAGTACTTCCTTTTTCTCTTCTATTAAGTTTAGTGTAACTGGATTTATGTTGAAGTCTTTGATCCACTTGGACTTGAGTTTTGTGCATGGTGACAGATATGGATCTATTTGTAATCTTTTACATGTTGACATCCAGTTATGCCAGCACCATTTGTTGAAGATACTTTCTTTTTTCCATTGTATAGTTTTGGCTTCTTTGTCAAATATCAGGTGTTCATATGTGTGTGGATTAATGTCAGGGTCTTCAATTTGATTCCATTGGTCCGTATGTCAGTTTTTATGCCAGTACCAAGCTGTTTTTATTACTATAGCTCTATAGTAAAGCTTGAGGTCAGGGATCATGATGCCTCCAGAGGTTGCTTTATTGTACAGGATTCTTTTAGCTGTCCTGGGTTTTTTGTTTTTCCATATGAAGTTGAGTATTATAACCCAACTCTTAAAGGGGGTTTGGTGCATGCGCAAATGAGCTACGCAAATGGGCTATGTAGGATGACGTTGTCAGGACACTGAGGGGGACAAGGTACTGCCTGCTTACTAGCTAGGTCCCCAAGGGGCTGGGCAGGTAATGTCTAAATGCTAACAATCAGCCTGCTTCTACCACCTGAGTGCTGGGATTAAAAGCATGTGACACCACACCCGGGGCGGCACACTTTTTAAAATATTTTATGTGTATGAGTGTTTTGCCTGCATGTATGTACACTACATGTGTGCCTGATGCTCTCAGTGGCCAGAAGAGGGATACAATCCCTGGATCCCTTGCAAGTGAAGTTATAGACTCTGTGAGCCACCATATGGCTGCTGAAATCCAAACACCGGTCCTCTGTAAGAGCCAAGTCAACCTGTAAGCCCCACCTGCCCAAGGTCCAGGTAACTTCTGGGATGCTGGGAGTTGTAGTTCTTGGAAAATAACAAAGCCCCATGGGAAATATGGTGGTGTGTATAGTTTGTCCTTAAAGAGCCCCTACAACACATGACTTATCACCACTGACTAGGATTCCAGGGAGTGGACCTGACCAGAGTTCATTCTGGTCAGTATTTAATTAAAGCTTGCTTCAAATTTGGCTCCAAATTGTGGAACTGGTTTTCTCTCTGCAAGAAAAACAAGTGCTCTTAACTGCTGAGCCATCTCTTCAGCCCCAAGACTGACACACTTTCATCCCTTAATGCATATTACCTGTGGTGCCTCTTACTCTGTGAGTAAGCTCTCACATATCCCATGTCTAAAAAAGGCTAAAAAGACAAACATCTTAGTTTTAAAAGGAAAGAAAAGTAGCTAAGACCAAACACAGGACTATGATGATATTTTAAATCCGATTTCCCTAAAGTAAGTGTTCCTCTGCCTCTCCCATTCTGCCCAGGCACATGCTAGAGCAGCCTTGGGCTAGAATTTAAGAACCAGGAGGAGGCCTAGGGATAATTCAACCCACCGCTGGCTTCCAGATCTCCAGTTTAACCCACTTGGAAACAGTGTGAGGCACAGCCTGAACTGTACATAGTAGCTCCTGGAGACCCAGGCACTCAGCTGGGTCTCCATACCTGTGCCAGGCAGAGGACACTGCCAGCAGGGCCCTTCTCAGAGAGTCGGGTGACACATAAACATGACCATTCCTAGGTATGGCTGAAGGGAAGGTTTGTGTTGTAGATATGAGGAAGAGAACAGCCAGACGCATCTGTAGGAGTCCAGAGCCAAGAGAGAAAGAAGTAGATGGAACGTGGCCAAGAGACTGGACTTAGCTGTGAGAGGAGAGTGAGGGGAGAGTGAGAAAGGAAGACAGAGAGTGAGGGCAAAAGAAACCAAGAGAGAGACGGCCAAGAGAGGAAGACAAAAGAGTGCTCATTTCCAAAATTGCAGGGTTACGTGAGAAGCTGGGGGAAGGGAAGCCCATAAAACTGGAGAAGGTTAGGGTAGGGGGCGATGGGGTGAGAAGAGCCAGGATGCCAGCACGGACTCTGGCAGCATTTGTGATGCAAGGAGAACCTGGAGGCCGGCATGCTTTGGTATGCCAATAGGAACCACAGAGAGGCTTTGGTCTGATCTTCTTTTGGGCCTGACCAGAGGAGAGAGACTGCTTAGTCAGACCAATGCTGGAGTTAAGAGAGTGCCTACCCACTGTGTACTGCCTTTGCCTACCGTGACAGACAGTCGGGCCAGGGGGATGAGATTCCCGGGCCAGCAATGGAAGGGCTTCCTGTTCCTGTGTGTGTGCAGCAAATGTGAGCATATGTAGGTGGAGGCCAAAGACAACCTTGGTTGTCGTTCCCCATGAGCTATCACCTTTTGTTGAGACAGGGTCTCTCACTGTCTGGGTACCCACTGTTAAACCTGAGAATTGTGAGGAGGAAAGACCAAATCCACAAGATCAAATCACGATTGTCAAATTAAAACAAGCCGTATTTTGAGGTGCACCTGGGACTGGCCAGTCGGCTAAGTCAGGATTTGAGAGAGCAGCCCCTGGTGTCTTCTTGAAGTTCCTCCTAGAGGAGAGATAAGCTGTTGACAGGGGCGGGAGAGTTGGCTGTTACACATTGTTAGAAAGAGACAACGGAAGGGGAGGGACAAGGGTAAGGACGTACATCATGTGGATGGGGTTGCAACAAGTTTACATTAGATCTAAGAAACAGGAACTTATTCTTTTTTTGTGGTGGGGGGGGGTTCTAAGACAGGGTTTCCTCTGTGTAGCTCTTGGATCCTGTCCTGGAACTCACTCTGTAGACTAGGCTGGCCTCGAACTCACAGAGATCTAGAAAGGCGTGCGCCGCCGCCGCCGCCGCCGCCGCCGCCGCCGCCGCCACCCGACAAACTTATTCTTAATTACAAATAGAAACCTTGCCTTGCAAGAGCTTAACACAGGACAAACAAGAACTAACTGTTTGTTTGTTTAGGATTTAACACAGGACAAACGGGAACTTCTTAATTACAAATAGAAACCTTACCTTGCAAGGGCTTAACACAGGATAAACAGGAACTTATTCTTAACTGCAAACAGAACCCTTAACTTGCAAGGTCTATTTTTCCTGTTTTGGTCTCCCATTGACGTGCCAGGTAGATTGTTCCCATTTTGGTGTCACACCACCGAGTAGCCTACACTGGCCTGTGCACGCAGAGATCTGCCTGCCTCTGACTCCCCATTGCTAGACGGTAAGCACACACCATCATGCCCTGCTTTATTCCGATTCTACTCTATGATTATTATTGGAGGTGGGACACATGTCAGAGGACAGCTTTACCGAGCTGGGTCTTGCTCCACCTTTCCGTGAATTCTTCGGATCAAAGTCAGGCCACCAGGGTTGAACAGCCAGCACCTGGCTCCCCACCACACACACTTTTTTTTTTTTTTCTTTCATGTGGCTTTTGAGGATTGAACTAATTAGATCTTCACCCTTGCAAAACAACACTTGACCAACTGGGCCCTCACCTCAGCTCCGAGAGCAAGGACTTGACACGAGCCTATTCAGAAAGTGCTTATAGACTCACACAGACAACAGACAGACAGACAGAAAAACAGAGAGAAAGGCAGTGAGACCAGACAGAAGGAGACTTCCCTGAAAGGGAGGGCTCCCCCTGTTCTGGTGCACTGTGGGATTTAAACCCATTAGCTGTCTTACAAGCCCAGCTTCTTAGCCTGCTAGCTAGCTCCTCTCTTGTCCCTAAAAGGGTGGGTGAGGCACTCGCTGGTGCATGATATGGATGAGGGCCAAGGGCTTTTGGGCAGAAACTGGAGCAGTGAGACAATGTGAGCAATGAACCCAGGCCCTGAGACCTTCAGAACCCCACCTTCCATGTGACTTTGGCATCCTGAGTGCTTGTACAGTCCAGCATCCTAGAAGTAAGAATCCACAATACTTCTATGTTTTCTGGAAATCTGCACCTGAGAGTACGTCTGTGCACAAGTGTGCAGGAGCCCATGGAAGTCAGAAGGAGGCAGCAGATCCCCTGGAGCTGGAGTTACAGATGGTTGTGAACCGCCGTGTGGGTTCTGGGAACTGAACCTGGATCCTCTGCAAGAGCAGCCTGTGCTGTGACCTATGGAGCCTTCTCCCCAGACCCACTGTAAGCACCTTTCTGTGAAGCCTTCCACGGTCCCTGGATGCGAGCAAGTCTCAGACATGCTACTTGCTCGTGCATCTCCACTCACAATTTCAGAGAAGTTCAGAAAGTTGACCCGCAATGGTGACTGTGTGTGGGGTCCCTACCGTGAGCACCCGAGTGTGGATGAGCACCTGAGTGTGGTGGAGACCAATGCTTCTCTCATTTATGGATGAGGCTGGCAGAGGAGGTGACCAGATAAAAGCGAGGCTGTTTATGATAGATATGTGGTCTCATATAATTCTCCAGAATTTGGCTTCAGAGACTAAAAAGAAAAAAGAACTTGTTTGAACAGAAGGAGTTTCTCTTCCTTCGATCCATGCCAACTTAAAGCAGTACTCCACCCTTCCTTTCCCTCCTCTGCTCCCCCAAGTGGCTAGATAAAAAGCAGAAGGCCAGCAGTCCCTGGCCGAATACCTGGACGAGGAGGCTGTATGACCTGCACATAGCCTCAAGGGACTTGTGCTCATCACACATGCTTCTAGCAACCAGTCAACCACCATGAAAACCTGTTTTTGGAGACTGCCTCCCTGGAGTCCAGGTGTCCTGCTTTTGGCTGTGTTGGCTCTGCTCTTCATCCTGCCCTCCTTCATGAAGGAGCCTAGCACAAAGCCTTCCAGGTAAGAAGGAGCCAATCCTGTGATTCCAGAAAGACTACCCAGTGGGGAGGCCTGGGGAACTCTGAGCCACCTGGGGTCCACATGGGGTGTTAAGGTCAGGAGTCTGATCAAGTACCCCTGGAAGGAAGGCCGGTGTCAGAACTCAGAAGAGATGCAGATGGAGGTGGTGGTGACCCAGGTGCCCGGAATCCCAGGAGGCTTGTGCAGGAGTTAGGGACCCATGGACTGAGTCTCCAGAGGGCAGACACAAGGCAAGTTGTCCCCAAGGGCTGGTGAGTAATAGGCAGCTGAAGAAGGGCTTGCTCTTACATGCCACTCTCCTTGACCCGAAGCAAAGACTTAGCCTGTGTATTCCCTGTGTCTCAGAGGCATTCTCACCCTGAAGAGTGAGTCAGTAGAATTTAAGACCTCCCATTGGTGCGGGTCAGGGGAAACGTCAAATCTGCGTCCCAAATGAATCCTCCACAGGAACTTCTAGAACATTTAGCACGTCTTCCTCAGTGAGACCCTCTTTCCAGACTGAATGAAAAAGCTTTTTTGGTTTTTACAGCTCAACATTTTAAAGCAATACATTCATTCACTCACAGAGACAGGGGAAAAGGTACCCGGAAGCTCGGTATGTGGCTCGGTGGGTGGATGGCAAAACCTAGCACTGGGGAGGCAGAGGCTGGAGGATCAGGAGTTCAAGTTCAGCTACATAGAAAGTTAGTAGTCCCTCGAGGCCAGCCTGGTCTCCAAAGCGAGTTCCAGGAAAGGCGCAAAGCTACACAGAGAAACCCTGTCTGGAAAAACAAAAAAAAAGGCAAGTTAGTAGTCCAGCCTGAGCTACAGCAGACCCAGTTTTTTGTTTTGTTTTTGAGTACAGAGAAGCGAAGCAGGGAGTGAGGATCTCCCTGACTCTGTTACTCCCTAATACTCGGGGGTGCCCAGTGCTAACATTATCGGAGCTGGCCCTTCTGCAGTGTAGATCTGCACCAGGCCCTGTTCTAAACGCTTCCAGCTTCTCACTCCTCATTATGAGGAAGACAGACAGTTCAGGTGAGTCAGCATTACACAGCTCTGCCTGTCCCAGAGCTGGCTCAAACCCAGGCCTTTCCATCCTGTAACCTGAGTTTGATGCCTGCAGGTTGTGTAGCTGGGGATGACTTTGAACTTCTGATCCTCCTGCCTCTACCTCCCAAGTGCTGAGACTGCAGGTGTGATCCACCATGTTGGTTTAGGAACTCATTTTACCTGGATAAGATTTGTCCGTCTTTCCTTTGAGTCATTAGATTGTGATTTGGGGGAAGGTTGGTTCAACACTCCTCCCAAAAATGCAAAACATCTTCTAAGTCTCCTGCAAATGCCTCCATACTTCTGTTCACTTCAAGAGTTCATTTAGAAGATGCTGAGTTTTGTTTGTGCTATGAAGATGTGTTTGTATCTGTGGGGACTCTGTTTGTTTGAGACAAAGTCTCTCTATGTAGCCCTGACTGTCCTGGAACTTGCTGTGTAGACCAGGCTACCCTCAGACTCAGATCTGCCTGCCTCTGCCTCCCGAGTGCTGGGATTAGAGGCCTGTGTGGCTATGCCGAGCCCTTTGTGATTATTTTTGTCACATGATGGCTCAGTTGTCAAGTGTGCATCTGTAGATGACAACAGCTGTCACCATGTCAAAGGTCATACCTAGAGGAAGACTCCAAGGTTGCTAGAGAGAAGCTTCTAGTAGGAGTGGGCTGCAGGAGAGTCACCCCAGGCCCCTGAACCCAGCCAGAGCCACAGGCTCCTGCATTAATGGGTATGGTAAACAGACTGGTGCCCATTCCTGGTCTAGAGACTTCTGAAGGCTGAATGTCAATCAGTTGTCCATTGTGTAGCACACTGGGAAGAGAACAGAACTACTCTATCCTGTGGTGTGGGTGTAGAGACCAGAGGTGGACATCAGATGTCTTCCTTCCTTTTTAAGGTAGGGTCTCTCCTGAACCTAGAGCTTGCCAGCTGGGCTCCACTGCATGGTCAGTGAGCATTTTCTATATAAGGCCATCAGTGTATGTGTGTCTCAAGGAAGAAGGCCCTTGGTTAAGCAATGAGGGCACCAGTGCGACCAGGAACCCTCTAGTCTCTGCCCCTCAAGACAACAAGCTCTGTGGAGGTGCTGGGGATTGAACCCGGGTCTTCATGCTTAAGAAGCAAGCGTGTTACCGACCGAGCCATCTCCCCTGCTCCTAATTCATGTATTTTGGAGTGCAATGTCTTGTATCTTTATCTCTCATATAGATCAGAATTATGTAATTAAGTTGCTTTTTGCCTGGGGATTGTCTACAAGCACTTTGCTCTGTCTCTCTGAAGTAGAGGCTTTATAGAAACATGCTCTCCTCAAGCCCACCTGGCCCATGTACAAGGTCAAGCCCCTTGGAGTCTGAGCATACAGAGCTACCAGCATCTAAAGACTTCTCAAACCTTCACTGAACTCTGTGCGGGAGAATAAGGGAACACCTATATATATATACCCACATAGATACGCCTAGTCATTATAGGTATACTTAATTGTAGAGAATTAAGTGAAACTAGATTACATAATTTTGTCCCTCTTTGCCTCGGCTTCCTATAAAATTTAAACACGTCACCAAGTAACTAGAGCATCTACGGACAGAACATCTCTCAGAGCCACCCTTGCCTCTAGACAGATTCCAAAGAGGGGCTCTTTATCTCTCCACACAGCCGTCCATGCTGTGTGCTGTGAGCTGTTCAGTGTGGAACACGCACTCCCTTTGGTTGGGGATGTAGCTCAGTTGGTTGGGTGCTTGCCTAGCATGCCTGAAGCCATGAGTTTGACCCCTAGCACTGCTCAAACTGGGCAGCGTGGTGCATGCCTGTGACTCCAGCAGTTGAGAGGTGGAGGCAGGTTGATCAGAAGTTCAAAGTCATCCTTGGCTACACAGAGATTTTGAGGCCAGTCTGGGATGCTTGAAAACTGTCCTAATTTTGTAATGTACATATATATGTATATATATACATATACATTTATATATATATATAAATACATACACATGTCTGTATCTGTATAAATATGCATGCTAGAGAGACTCATCAGTTAAGCGTGAGTACTGATCTTGCAAAAGATCTGGGTTTGATTTCTACTACCCACATCGAGCTCTGTGGGTGCCTAAATTCTCATGCCCTTACCCACACACAGACATAACACCATTTAAAAATAAAAATAGCAGGGTTGGGGATTTAGCTCAGTGGTAGAGCGCTTGCCTAGCAAGCGCAAGGCCATGGGTTCGGTCCTCAGCTCCAAAAAAATAAATAAATAAATAAATAAATAAATAAATAAATAAATAAATAGCCTGGTGGTGATGTTGCATGCCTTTAATTCCAGCACTCAGGAGGCAGAGGCAGGTGAATCTATGAGGTAGAGGCCAGACTGGTCTACAGAGAGAGTTCCAGGATGGCCAAGGCTATACTACACAAAGAAATCCTGTCTC
Source organism: Peromyscus melanophrys (assembly GCA_902168415.1). Taxonomy (NCBI): domain Eukaryota; kingdom Metazoa; phylum Chordata; class Mammalia; order Rodentia; family Cricetidae; genus Peromyscus; species Peromyscus melanophrys. The sequence goes on along the minus strand of CABHPR010118152.1, from coordinate 18,059 downwards.
GAAAATAGAAAAAAAAAAAAAAACCACTTAAAAACCAGACACACATACAAATGCATTTTCTATATAAGGCCAGTGTGTGTGTGTGTGTGTGTGTGTGTGTGTGTGTGTGTGTGTGTGTGTGTGTATTCTCCAAGGAAGACAGGAGATACAATGTAACCAAAAAGCTGGCCCTCACCAGAGAAGGCAGGCTGGGAGTATAGGTTAGCAGAGGTGGTCACCCACTTCACAGACTTCATTTCTTCAGAGAAGGAGGATCCACCTTGCCTTCTTTCTCTAACAGCAATGATCTCTGACTGTCCATTCCCGACGTCTGACCTTACTCAAATCTGCAGTCTATGTATGTATGTGCATCAGCGTACCCTGCACAGAACAGACATTTAATGAACAGCGATTGAGTGACATCTTTGTTCTTATGTCTTCTGTGGCAATACTATGAAAACATCTCTTAGATCTAAGAGATGGCACTTTTCCCGGAGCCAGAGTTAATCGTACACCTTGAGATCACATAAGTCTTAAGACTGTCTATTCTACTGTGTAATCAGCCTGTTTAACCTGCCTTTTGTATAACAACATAACAAGTATTAACAGCATAACAAGCTTACTTGCCTTGAATTTCCCATATAACCAACTTTTACAACCGGAGCTACTGCATAGTTACAACCCTAAATTATGTACTCCTGGGTGTCCCTGACCCAGAGAACAATGCATGCATATCATTTCCTGGAAGCAATAAAAATAGACGTTAGAAGCAATCTTATAAAATGTTGAACAGAACATTTGGATATCGTTTGATAAACAATGATATCTGTGATACTGGAAGCTGGGTCTGTTGGAGCCAATGACTTAATCCCTTGTAAAACTCTATTGAAGATTCCTATAGAGTGTCCCATTCCTTCCCTGTGTGACGCTTCCTGTGCCATTCAACAGACAGAGCAAAGCCCTTTGCCAGGGACAGACACATGCAGTCACTGACTGACAGACTCAGAACCAGGGACAGATTGATTCACAAGACAGCCTTCAGGCAGGCACAGATGGACAGAGGGGCAGTGAAATAGAGAACTCAAGTCTTGGTTAAATGACATCGGCCAGTGTTTTGATTTCTTCCCTTAGTGGGACACCAATGCATTACTGGTGACTGAGTGAATTATCGATGCTTTCAAATTGACTGCTCTTCTGTACATAATTCAAATGCTTTCGTTCAAGTCCATTTCCCGGCTGGACCTAGTGGTGTGGTCTGTAATTCCAGCACTTGAGAGATGGAGGCGGGAGAGTGAGGAATTGAAGGAATTCTCTGCTACATAGTGAGCTAGAAGCCAGCCTGGGTTGCATGACTACCTGTCTCAAATAAAACAACAAGAGTGTGAGAGGGAAGGAACTAATACTTGTTAAATATACATTTTAATTTATTACATTATTTTATTTTTTACATATATATAGATAGTTTCTCTGCCATGGCTGTGTCTTGGAACTCACTCTGTAGCCCAGGCTGGCCTCAAACTCACAGAGATCCAATTGCCCCCCCCCCCCCCCCCCACCCCAACCCGGGATTAAAGGCACGCGCCACCACCGCCTGGCTATTTAAAATTTTTCATGTGTATGACTGTTTTGCCTGCATGTATCTAAGTGTACCATGTGTGTGCCTGGTGCCTGTGGAGGCCAGAAGAAGGTGTTGGATCCCCTGGAACTGTGACAGGTGGTTGTAAGCTACCATGTGAGCACTGGAAGACTGAGTACAGGCGCTCTGTGAAAGCAGCACACGCTCTTAACTGCTGAGCTAGCTATCTGGCTTTTATTTATTTATTTAAAGACACGACTTTTCTACATAGCCTTGTATATGGGGACCATTCTCACTCAAACCATCACATCTCACTCTGTAGACCAGACTGGCCTTGAACTCACAGAGATCCACCTGCCTCTGCCTCCCGAGTGCTGGGATTAAAGGCGTGCGGGCACCAGCGGATTTTTTTTTTTAACGTGGGTGCTGAGGATGCAAACTCAGGTGCTCATGCTCACACAGTAAGCCTCTCACTCACTGAGCTGTCTCCTTACCTGCCAGTGATGTTTCTGGCCTGTTTGTATAATATCCAACCTTCAACAAGAGTTATCTGTGTCCAGGTATCAGTTTATAGAGAAGAATAAAGAAAATCCTCAGGAGATGCTACAAAAGGCCACACCCCACAGACCCATCATGGAGCTGCCACCGAGAGTTCGAGACAAGGAAACGACCTCTGTCAGGACAGAAGAGCTGGACCTGCAGAATCAGGACAGTGAGGCAGCCAGAGGAGACAGGGAAGAGAAGAGGAAGGTGGTGACCACATGGACAGCACTGGGGAGACATCAGAGCATGACAGAGCCTGCAGCAAAGACACTTGTTCCAGAAAGTCAGGGTAAAATATTGACAGCCACAGAAGCACTGTTTACAAGGCTGAAAAAGAAACTGATAGCCACAGGAGCTGTTCCAGCCAAGGACAAAGAGGCCCAGGTCAACCCATCCCCTGCCTCTTTCCCCCACCCCATCACACAAAGAGGCCAAAGGCTGAAGGCCTCCAACTTCAAGTCTGAGCCTCGGTGGGATTTTGAGGAAGAATACAGCTTGGATGTGGGGGGCCTGCAGACGGTGAGTTGGGACCTCCTCACTTCCTCAACTTCCACACCCCACCCCCACCCCGAGCAGCCCCTTCCTCCAGGCTCAGCTTTCCGTCTTGACCTTGACACACACACACATACACACACACACACACACACACACACACACACACACACACACACAAACACACACACCCGTGCTCGGCCCAGTGCTGCTGTTGGCCCATCCTTCCTTCCTATGATAGCCAAGATCAGGGAGGAGAAGGCAGGTCCAGAATCAAGGTCTGGGCAACTCAGGAAGGTGTGGGTGGGAAGGGGTTTGCCTTGAAACCCTTGAAGAAAGCCTGGGGCAGATCAGCAATCTGTGGGGACAGAGTGTGGCCAGTTCTGGGGTGTGAGGCATAAATCCTTATTCTATGGTTGTGGGACTGATGGACAGGACAATAGCCTCATGCCCAGCTGCTGCCCTCCCAGGAACACTGCCATCCCTGGAAAGCCCACTCTAGAACCTTCGCTCTCTTCCAGGCTCAGGAAAAACTGCAAGTGTTCAACCCCATGCCACCTCCCTGATCTTTCCCGCCCCTGCCCAGGAGACTAATATGGAACACCTGCTGGTGTATATACACAGAACAGGATCATAGTCCCAACGGTACCGTGGATGTACCACGTGTGGCCTTCGGACTTGCAAAGGTGTAGCTGCCTAGGAGCTCAGGGGGCCTGTTTTCTGGGACTAAGGTGGGCCCAGACATGGAGAGTTAGGCAGCCAGACATGGGGTCCAGAATGAAAGAGGGAGCAGGGCAGGAGCTTTCAAACTGTAACACCCAGCCCAGCCCCTGGCTAATGGCCGTCCTGGACCACTCTCTTGCCTGACATGGCCTCCCTCACATAGACCTGCCCCGACTCTTTGAAGATCAGGGCCTCCAAGTCACCGTGGCTACAGAGTATCTTTCTGCCCAACCTCACTCTCTTCCTGGACTCTGGACACTTCACCCAGAGTGAGTGGGACCGTCTAGAGCACTTTGCACCACCCTTTGGCTTCATGGAGCTCAATCAGTCCTGTGAGTCCTCACTTCAGGGCAGAGGGTAGCCGGCTTCCTGTCTGGGGTCTGCCTCCTTTCAGGATTCTGAATGGAGCCCTGCTCTGTTCCAGTGGTAGAGAAGGTGGTGACCCGCTTCCCTCCGGTACCCCAGCAGCAGCTGCTCCTGGCCAACCTCCCCTCAGGGAACTCCAGCTGCATCACCTGTGCTGTGGTGGGCAATGGGGGCATCCTGAATGATTCACACGTGGGCCAGGAGATAGACAGCCATGACTATGTTTTCCGGTATGTTCTCCATCTCCAGCCCCTTGTCTGCAGATAGGGACTATTATGGGGCCCTGACAAGTGTCCCCAATGTCTTTACCAGAAAATGGAGTTTGTCGACAACTCCCTCCCTCCCTGCTCTATCCTTGCTCACCCACCTCCACAAATTTCTCTCCTCCATTCAGACCATCTAGTTTGATCTTTCTCTATAGGCTGAGTGGAGCTGTTATTAAAGGATATGAACAGGATGTGGGGACCCGGACATCCTTCTACGGCTTCACTGCCTTCTCCCTGGTCCAGTCAATCCTCACACTGGGTCGTCGAGGTTTCCAGCATGTGCCTCTGGGGAAGGTGAGAAGAGAGGAATGGGCATGGGCACACAGCCTCAGGACAAGGGAGTCACAGAGGAGAGATATGAGTCTGGGTCATCACAAGCTCTGTTCCTATGAGGGCAAGAGCAGTAAGAACAGCCACTTGGGCCATGGGAGAGCCAGTGTACAGTCTGGAATCAGAGTCGGGCCAACCCCCGCCCCCAGTTCTCAAGACAGTACTCCTGAACCACTTGATGTCCTTGGTCTTCAGGATGTACGGTATCTACACTTCCTAGAAGGTACCCGGGACTATGAGTGGCTAGAAGCGATGTTTTTGAATCAGACCCTGGCAAAAACCAAACTTTCCTGGTTCAGGTACCACTTCCCTTCCTGTCCCCAAAGTCCAGGCCAGACTGAGAAGTGAGTGGCTGATTTCAAAAGCATTAGACCGGGGGTGGGGGGTGGGGGGTGGGACTGCCTCTCTGTGCCACCTGGAGATGGGATAGTGATCACACCATGACCCTGACTTGGCCTCCAACAGGCCGGGAAAGAGAACCGGTCCTGAGTGATCCATCCCTGACTACAGGCACAGGCCCCAGGACGCTTTCCGGGATGCCTTGGACATGGACAGATACTTGTTGCTACATCCAGACTTTATCCGTTACATGAAGAACAGGTGAGGGCAGAAAGCCCAGGGAGGAGCTGTGGTCTCTCTCTCATCCTTTCTGTCTCCTGACAGTTGGGGATCTGGATATTCTGAATAGGTTTCTGAGGTCAAAGACCCTGGACACTGCCCACTGGAGAATATACCGCCCCACCACTGGAGCCCTCCTGCTCCTTACAGCCCTTCATCTCTGTGACAAGGTAAGGTTGCAGAGCATGGCCCAGGGGTGGCTGCACACCTCTGATGGGAACAGGGAGTGGGCATAAGCATGCATGAGCACCCAAGGAACCTGCATCCAGACCCCTAGGGACAGAGGAATGAGGGAGGCCCCAGGAGACAGCCAGTGCAGTCTCAGCCCTCCCAACCTTTCTGCAGGTGAGTGCCTATGGCTTCATCACCCAGGGCCACGAGCGTTTTTCTGACCATTACTATGATAAATTGTGGAAACGGCTGATCTTTTACATAAACCATGACTTCAACTTAGAGAGAGCAGTCTGGAAGCGGCTGCATGATGAAGGCATCATCCGCCTCTACCAGCGTCCAGAAAATCCAAAAGAAAAGAACTGACCAGCTAGGCTTCAGGAGTCTCCTGGATCACCAGCGGCATAGGGTGTAAGGATTCCACAGATGTCCCGGGACTCAAACCTGCTCCAAGCCCTTCGCGAGTCCCAAGGAACAGCTGTGCAGAGACTGAGGGTTTGAAGTCCTCTGGAAAGTCACTGCAGGCTCTGGTAGTTTCTTGCTCAAACCTCACACTTAGAATTTGAGCCAAACCCCAAACAATTCATCTGACATTACGTTACTTTTCAAACTCTGTCTTCAGGATTTTGGACTCTGGAACCTAAAACGACACTAAGGAACAGATTGAGGCCCTGGGTAGTGGTTGGTAGAAACAAAACAAAACAAAAAACAAAAAAAACACCAACAACAAAACCTTCATTTAGACTTACTGCCCAGTTGGGTACCAGAGGGCCTGCGATTTGCTCAAATAGTGCAGTAGCAGCTCCAGCCGACAGGGGGCGGCAGCTGAGCGCACGAGCGCGGATTGCCTCTCCTTGCAGTGGGAAGAGGAGTCTGGTGAAATTTGGGATGGACAGAGCCGATTGACCCTGTTCTGGAGTGCTTTGTCGGGGCAGCGCTCTGCCTGGGCAGCGCTTAGGAAGAGTGGAGCCGGCCCAGCACTCCAAAGCACAATCGGGTGCAGGGCTGAGCAGGATGAAGTTGTGGAGGATGATGCAAGCTTCGAGGGCAGCCCAAGGTGCAGCTGGGCAGGACATGCAGGACTGCCCAGAGGTGGCCTCAGGGGAGGCTGGCTGAAGGGTGCGTCTGCCCGGGGTCGCCCCTTTCCCTGCGCCCTGTTCTGGACAGCTCTGGGACTAGCAGGTGTTGCTGCGGCCACCACCACAGCCCTTCTCTGGTCTGGAGAGTGACAGTTGTTGTCCCTGCTGCCCTATCACCACAGCTTTGCAAGGGTAGCCACCACATGCAGTCAGAGCAGGAGAGAAAACAGGGTTTGAGGGAGGGCCTTTGCCCAAGTCCCTCCCACGTCCAAGTAGGCCCCAAGTCAACTCAGCGTAGCTTAGCCTCTTTTTGTGGCTTCCCTCTGCCTACATCATACAACATACAGTTAACCCACTCTGGAGGGAGCAGGCAAGAGAATTGGAAGAGAGAGTCTTGGTGGTGCAAGCTCGCCTAGCAGGCACAACTCCTGTGTCCCAATCCAACACCAAAGGAAACAAAGTTACATTTACATCATCATCATCCTCCTCAGGGTTAAGAGCACACACTGCTCTTCCAGAGGACCTGAGTTTGGATCCCAGTACCCATGTTAGGCAGCCACACCTGCCTATAACTCCAGTCCCAGGGGATCCATTGCCTTCTTCTGCACTGGCTGCTCTTCCAAAAGTCCTGAGTTCAGTTCCCAGCAACAGCATAGTGGCTCACAACCATCTGTAATGAGATCTGGTGCCCTCTTCTGGTGTGCAGGCATACATGCAGGCAGAACACTGTATATATAATTAATAAATAAATAAATAAATAAATAAATAAATAAATAAATAAATAAATTTTTTAAAAATGAAAATAAGCCTTATGTAATAAATGGACCTGTTAGCAGCATAAGAACCACAAGGCCTCGAAGCAGCATGCATAGATGGTGTGGTGGAGCATGCCACATATTATAGGTCTAGTAAAGGTCATCAGAGAAGAGGGAACATCAACTGAGAAAACACTAAGATCGGGCTGCAAGCAAGCCTATAGGGTATTTTCTTAACTAGTGACTGATGTGAGAGAGCCCAGCCCATTGTGGGTGGTGCTATCCCGGGGCTGGTGGTCCTGGGTTCTAAGAAAGCAGGATGAACAAGCCATGAGGAGCAAGCCAGTAAACAGCACCCCTCCATGGCCTCTGCATCAGCTCCTGCCTCCAGGTTCCTGTCCTGCTTGAGTCCTGTCCTGACTTCTTCAATGAACATCGATGTGGAAGCATAAGCCAAATAAACCCTTTCCTCCCTAGGTTGCATTTGGTCATGGTGTTTCATCACAGCAGTAGTAACCCTAAGATATGTGATATCCAGGGGCTGGAGAGATGGCCCAGTGGTTAAGAGCACTTGCTGCTCTTCTAGAAGACCTGGGTTTGACTCTCAGTACACACATGGCAGTTTACAGACATCTGTTTCTCTAGTTTAAGGGGATGTGATGCCTACTTCCAGCCTCCAATCAAGTAAAGGACTGTCTTTTGTTCTTGGAAAAGATGACTCAATACAGTAAACATGTCAGTTCTCCCCACACTAATTTATACACAGAGTGCAATTCCGATACAAATGGCAAAATGTTTTTTTCTAGATTAAAAATTGTCACTAAACTGACCATAGATGAATAAACAGGTCAGAACAGCCATGAATCTGAAACAGAAAATCATCAGATAGGTCTAATTCTACCCACTACCAAGACATACTGTGACGGCTTTGTGATTAAAACAGTGCGGTCCTGGGGCTGGAGAGATGGCTCAGAGGTTAAGAGCACTGACTCCTCTTCCAGAGGTCCTGAGTTCAATTCCCAGCAACCACATGGTGGCTCACAACCATCTGTAATGAGATCTGGTGCCCTCTTCTGACCTGCAGGTGTACATGCAGGCAGAACACTGTATACATAATAAATAAATAAATCTTTAAAAAAAAAAAAAAAACAACAGTGCGGTCCTGAGCCATGAGCTGAGAGAAGGGCAGAAGACTGGAAGGCCACAGAGACCCAGGTAGCTAGGGAAATCACCCTACTTACTTGGTACTGAGGCAGAGGCAGGCGGATCTCTGTGAGTCCGAGGCCAGCCTGGTCTATATAGCAAGTTATAGACCAGCCAGAGCTACATAGTGAGACCGTGTCAAACAAGGAAAGTTAAATACAGATGATGTGAACATAAGGAATGAAGTTGCATGTCTGTAATCCCAACAGTCGGGAGGCTGAGGCAGGAGTCTGTGAGTTTGAGGCCAGCCTGAGCTACAGAGCAAAACTATTTATCAAGGTAAATCAATCAATCTGTAAATAAATAAACTCATGCAATGAAGCGCTGTACAGCTGGAATCTTCAAGATTTAATATACTGCATACGCCTTCAAGCACTCAGGAGGCAGAGGCAGGAGGATTTCTGTGAGTTCGAGGCCAGCATGAATTACAGAGCAAGTTCCATGGTAGCCAGGGCTACACGAGAAACCCTGTCTTGAGAAAACAAAACAAACAAACACTACTTAAGGTGTCAGAGAGATGATTCATCAGTAAGAGCACTTGCTGCTCTTGCAGAGGACCCAGGTTTGGGTCCTAGCACCCATGTTGGGTGTCTCACGACTGCCTGTAACTCCAGTTTCAGGGGATCCAACGCCCCCTTTTGCCCTTTGAGGGAACTGCACACACGGTGCACATACAAACAGGCACATACAAACATACACATAAATAAAAGTAAGCACTTTTTAATTAAAAAACTATCCATTTAAAAATAAATTTAAAATACCATATAAAAGGGAAAAGGTGGTGATAACAGGGATTAAACTCTAATAAATGAAATGGTCCTCCAGTTTCCTTCTGAATCTGGTTTTAAGTTCTTTGTTTGCCTGAGACAGGGTCTCACTGTGTAGCCCTGGCTGTCCTGGAGCTCCATAGACCAGGCTGGCCTTGAACTCAAGAGATCCACCTACCTCTGCTTCCCGAGTGCTAGGATTAAATGTGCGTGCCACCACGGCCGGCTGTTTTTAAGGTTTTTTTTATCTATGAGACTAAGAACCTGCAAAAAGGACCCTGTATTCCCTGGTAAGCTAGGGAATTGAGTGGAGATATCAACTCCACTCTATTGTGAATTGTGGTTTCAGTAGAAGACAGAGAATAATATATGTTTTTTCAAGACAGGGTTTCTCTGTTTTACCCTCACTATCCTGGAACCCTGTCCCAAAAAACAACAATTACAACAAAAAGAATTATATATGTGTCTGTATTCATATGTGTATGCATATTCATGCAAATATATGTTGATGTGCATGTATATTCACGTGTGTATATTCATGCACGTGTGTATTCTTGTGTGTATATATTCATATGTGTATATGTATTAATATGTATTCTACATATTCATATGTGTGTTCATTTGTGTGTATTAATATGTATGTATGTACTCATGTCTGTGTATGTATTCATGTATGTATATATTCATGTGCGTGTGTACATGAATTTTCCATATGATTCCATCTATCTAGATCTGTCACCTTGAAGCAGGAAAGGTAGGGAAGGGAACTGGGCAGAGTAAGGAGAGAACAGGAGACCCCTCACTTGGAATCCTCCTGAGGCAGAGAAGGGGGTTCTCGCACAATTAGCAATCACTTATTCCCCCAGCACCGACTTCCTATCTATAAACCAACAGTTTTCTGGGAATCTCACCAGAACTCCGTTTACAGGAAAGTACATACATTAAGCCTGTTGTATAACCCCAGCGGCTTTTGGTGTCAGTTTATCAGATTGGAAATTCATCCAAGGCATCTCAGGGTCAGCCGTGATCTCTGCTCCCAGAGAAGGAAACAGGGGCAGAAGAGTGGGGTCCCCAGAGACCCCTGAGCAATGGAACTTCCAAAGCCTTCAGAATCTTGGCGTAGATCCTGCTTGAGAGGACCCTCACTCACACTCTCAGCTGCGTCTCTCTCTCAACCCTCCTGCGCAAACCACATTGAAACACATTTTAATTATGTGGTGGGCCTGAGGAGGCCACAAGAGGGCATCCGATGCCCCGGAGCTGGAGGAATGGGTGGTTGTGAGCCACCTGATGTGTGGGCTGAGAACCCAACTCAGGCCTTCTGTAAGCGCAGCTGAGCCGTCTCTCCACCCCGTCTCTCCAGCCCCTGAATTAGCTTTAATAAAACTCTCAACTCTGCTTCGCTCTACCAGCCAGTCCTGAAACTCCTTCCAGCGTCGAAGCCAAGAGCCCCAGTTTGTCCTGCGTCCCTACAATCTAAGACGGTGGTTCTCATCCTTCCTAATGTGACCCTTTAACAGAGTTCCTCAGGCTGTGGTGACCCCCACCATGAAATTATTTTTGCTGCTGTGATTTTGCTACTGTTAGGAATGTAATGTAAATATGTTGGAGATAGAGGTTTGTCAAAGGGTCGTGACCCACAGGTTGAGAACCATAGGTCTAAGGACCCTCAAGCTGCTGAGCGTGACGTGCTGAGTGGAGCCGTCTCTGTCCATTCACCACAGACAAACTCGCAGTATCTGGAAGTGATTTAAAGCATCAAAGTGTTTATTTAGTGCACCCGAGACTGTGCACAGCACCAGAGCTCACCTGGAGCCTGGGGCGGAGCTGGTGAGGTTCTTTAGCGGCCTGGAGTCCGTTCTGAACTGTTTCTGAGGTAGTCAGGCAAGCGGGTTCCAGGGCAGCATGATGTGAAGAAGGAATCAACAATGGCAGACTCAAGTCCTACTGCGTCTGTTTCTGCCCTCCCGTTTTGTTCTCCAAAGATTAAATTCCTTACGTATGAGCTGTCTGAATAGACAATTTAAACTGATGTCTAAATAGCAATTTGTCAGTAAAAATTAATCCTTTAAAAAACTGGTGGGTTTTAAAAATGTGTTTCATGCTCCCTCCCCAGTTTAGTGTGTGTGTGTGTGTGTGTGTGTGTGTGTGTGTGTGTGTGTGTGTGTGTGGGAGAGAGAGAGAGAGAGAGAGAGAGAGAGAGAGAGAGAGAGAGAGAGAGAGAGAGAGAGAGAGCGCACCTGTGTGGCGGTCAGAGGAAAACCTGAGGGAGTCAGCCCTGTCCATCTACAATGTAAGTCCGAGGGAGGTGAGTGCCTCAGTCCTCTGAACCATGTCCTTTTAAAATCAAAAAGTGAGGAGGAGGAGGGAGGAGGGGGAGGAGGGGGAGGAGGGAGAGGAGAATGGGGAGGAGAGAGAACAGAGGAGGAGGGGAGAGGAGGGGGGAGGAGGGGGAGAAAGAGAAGGGAAGAGGGAGAAGGGAGGAGGGAGAAGGGAGGAGGGAGAAGAAGGGAGGAGGGGGGAGAAGGGAGGAGGGGGGAGGAGAGATGAAGGGAGGAGGAGGATGGGGAGGAGGAGG
>CABHPR010118151.1:8673-19917 GCA_902168415.1 Peromyscus melanophrys | reverse complement strand
GGGGAAGGGGGGATGGGGGAGGGGAAGGGGAGAAGGGGAAGAAGAGGAAGAGGAAGAAGAAGGAGAAGAAGAAGGAGAAGAAGCCACAGAATTAGGGGCTGTAGAAATGGTTCAGTTGTTAAGGGCACTTATGCTTCTTGCAGAGGACATTATTTAGTTCCCAGAGCCCATATGACAGCTTACAACATTCTGTAACTCCAGGTCCAGGAAATCTTCCACCTCTTCTGACTTTTGCCAACACTGCATGCCTGTAATACACATACATAAAATCAGGTATATACACGCAAACACATACACTAAAATAAATACATATTTTAAAAAGAAGCCTTTGATGTATTATGGCTTTTCATTGGAAAAAAAGTACATAGCAAAGCATACTCTCTTTCTCTTAAGCTATTACTTGAGCTGCTCTTTTGAGTCATGAAATAATTTAGCCTGTCTACCTTTTTAAATAAATATAAGAAAACATTAGTGATTAAGTGGAAGTTTCTAATAGGTTGACATCTACCTCTTATCATGGTAATATTTTTGTCATACAATAATAACAGTCAAGTTAGCTTGACAAAGACACCTGTCTAGCTGCAAGTATGTGTATGTTTGTCTCACAAGGAGCCTCCAGTGTCAGGAGGAGGTATTTAGCTCTATAGTGAATCAGAAACTCTGGCAGAACATATGAGGGAACTAGGAAAGAACATCATCTGTCTCATTTTCTCCTTGATATTTTACATTTCAACTTCATTCTCTTTCATCATCGACAGGCTGCTTTCATGTTTACCAACAATATTTTACTTGAAGACTCTGCATCATTTTCTATGTCTGAGTCAATCATAAAGACACATTTACAATTAAGACCTTTTAATTGGCCAGTATTTAAGAAATGACTATATAGTGAATTACTACTGTGATAATAATTGATCATATAGTTCTGGCCTGTGACAGAATCAAATTTCAACTGTTATCTTACAAATAAGAGCAAGAATGAGATGGTAAGGAATTGCTTATCAGTGGTCTGATGACCTTCTAGATACTGTGGTGAAATCATTGTGGAATATGGCATAAGGAGTTAGTTCTGAAACTTTCACCTGCAATAGAATAGCCTGAAGGAAATTTAATAAACAGATTGTTGGGCCTCAGTCCCAGAATTTCTGACTCAGTATGTCTGGGATAAAATCCAAAATGTGCATTTCTAAGCTGCCAGATTATTTTCATGGTGTTATTTGAGTTTCACACTTAAGGACACAGAGGGTATTTGAGTTTCCCACTTATGAAAATCAAGGTATGATGTAACCAGAAACTTTCAATGACTTTCTTTCTTATGACCCAACAGAAATCCCAAATAATCAGGCAGTTGAGTTGAACTTGGTCAATCAATTGATTTCCCACTGTTGCATCTGAAAATAAGCCATTTCCACAGGTAGTCTGATTCCTTTGTTACATGTGGAAATTGCAGTATATAGAGTATTGTGTGTGAGATGTGTAGTGGGTAGCCATTCCAGCTTTGACCTGGAAGTTCCAACCACCATTGAGGCTTTGGTAATGGTCACACCTACAAGGCGGGGCTGAGAGAGGACCCTGAAGACCCGAGATCCTGATGCATGGGCTCTCTTGTTTCCTGGACCCTGGATGCTGGAGCTAGACCGAGCAGAGTTCTCCAGAGAACACCGCTGGACTGAGCCGTACCTTTCCCAGACCCTGTAGCCTATCCCTTCACTTGTAAGTTACTCCACAAAATAAACCTCCCTTTTAACTATGTGGAGTGGCCTTAATAGTCTCACCAATAGAGATGTGTCTTATTGTTCACAAATAAACTGAGTCACATTCCCTATAAACTGTAGCCATCACATTAGTGCAAAGTTTCATTCTAGATTTTTTTGAGACTATGATTCGACTTCTAGTATCATCACTGACATACATGGTGTTAATACTCTCTTCTTCATAAGTAAAGAGCTGAAACTTTTTGCAAACTATAGTTTTCACTCCATTTGTCAGAGAAAAAAGGGTACAGAACCAAATTCCCAAATCTAGAAGGAGGCAAACAGGGATCCCTAACAACTATCTTACCTAGAACAAAACACCAGGAGCCATAATGAGTAGGAAAAACTGAATTGTAATTTTGCAAATTTCCTGTCAGTGAAATATGCATTTGTAGGACATAAGATGCTTCTGTGACTGCACAATAAGATCAAAGTAATGTAGTGAGTTTTAAACAAGATAATATCAAATTATGTCATATGTATGTATTTGAATTATTTAATAGAGAAGAAAAACTAGAAAGGAAAGAATAAATACTTGAAGTAACGACCATAATGAATTTACTAAAATTCATGAGAGACACAGAAAATGCTCTAGAAGCCTCAGAAAACCATAAACAAAAGATTTAAACAGGATTATGCTTATTGATAAAACTTCAGAAAACCATATACAAAAAGAAAATTTTGGTAGAAATCTTCTCAGCATGCCCTAAAGACAAGAATAAGAATTGAAATAAACCTCTCCTCAGAAACTATTCACAAAAGAAGGAAAAAGTTAAGTCAAAATTTAAAATATTAGAAGAAAAATTAATGAAATACAGAATAACACAGATAACTAGCCTTCAAAATTAGAAAAAAGAAAAAATTCTGAAATTAAAAAAGTGTTTTTATTCCAGAACTATTGTGCAAGAGATATTAACAGCTCTTTAATACAATTAGTATAAGAAGAACCTCATATGTTTCTAAAAGATGATAGATATTTGCAGTAAGAATAACTGAATATAAAATAATTTAGAGTTACAAAATGAAATATTTTATTTTTATCCTAAAATTATAATGTCTTTTTATGTAAAACAGTAGTTAAAATAAAATAACACAGTTGAATCAAATAATGTAAATACTGCTATTTGTCACAAACTGGAAGCAACCTAGATGCCCCTCAGCCAAGAAACGGATAAAGAAAAGGTGGTACTTTTACACAATGGAGTATAACTAAGCCGTGAAAAACAATGACATCAGGAAATGTGAACGCAAATGGATGGAAGTGGAAAGCATGACCCTGAGTGAGGTAACCCAGACTGAGAAGACAAATAAGGTGTATGTACTTACTCATAAGTGGATATTAGCTGTAAAATAATGGATAAACATGTTACAATCCACAGCCCCAGAGAATCCAGGTACCAAGAAGGCTCAAACTGGGAGGGGGACACCCAGCTCTCGCTAAGAAGGGGAAATAGAAGAGAACTCCTGAGTAGACCGGGGGGCCTGCAGGCATGGGAACATTAGGGATTGGATTGCGTGTGCAGATAGAGGGGGAGAGTAATGAAAGAGACATCTTGATGGGGGGGGACATGCATTTTGGGGTTAGATTAAAAACTTGGTGCAAGGGAAACTTCCATGAATCTATAAGGATGACCCCAGATAAGACTCCTAGCAATAGTGGATAAGTAGCCTGAACTGGTCACCTCCTGTCACCAAATTGGTGCCTAGCCCAATTGTCCTTAGAGAGGTGCCCATCCAGCTATTGATAGAAACAGATGCAGACCCACAGCCAAACTTTAGGAGGAGTTCTTGGAATCCTGCAAAAGAGGGGATGAAAGGATTTTAGGAGCCAGAGGGGTCAAGGACACCACAATAAAACTCACAGAATCAACTAACATGAACTTGTACAGGCTTGCAGAGACTGAACCAACAACCAGGGAGCCTGCGTAGGACTGACCTAGGCACTCTGCCTATATATAATAATTGTGTAGCTTGGCCCTTTTGTGGGACTGCTAACAGTGGTAACAGGGGCTATCTCTGACTCTTTGATAGGCTTTTGGGACCCTGCTCCATACTGGGTGGCCTTCCTCAGCTTTAATGCATGGGGAGGTGCCATGTTTTGTTGATACCTGTGAGAGGCCTGCCCTTTCCTAAACAGAAATGGAAGAGTGGATTGGAGGTGAGAACAGGGAGTGGGAGGTGGGGAGGAGGAACTGGGAAGATAGGAGGGAGAGGAAACTTTGGCTGGGATTTAATATGTGTGTGTGTGTGTGTGTGTGTGTGTGTGTGTGTGTGTGTGTCTGTGTGTCCACTAACACATCATAAGGAGCATTATGAAAAGTTAAGAGTAGAGGATATAAAATAAAAACTCAGTTATACTAAATAATACATAAAAGGCAAAGAAAATAAACGAAAATTAGATGTTAAAAAAAGAAAACAATTAAAATCATGTGGACATTAATTCTACATAGTAAGCATAAGTTCCTCTTCCCATTGCTCTGATAAAATATCTTAAAAATAAATTATGAAAGTTCTATTTTTGTCCATTATTTGTTGACACAAGCCATATTATTATGTAAAGCAGAGTACATGAGTGGCCCTGTTATCAGCAGGAGTTTGAGGGTTGTGATCAAACTGTATCTCCATTCAGGAGCAAAGACAGATGGACCATTTTACTGTACCCATTTTCTGAGTCTAAAAACTCAGTCCATGGAATTGTGATATTCACATTCAAGGTGACTCTTGTTTTGTCCGTTAGATGTCTCTTGAAACTACACCACAATGCAAAGAGGTATGTTGTCCAGGTCATTCTAATCCTATGAAGGTAACAATCAAGATTAACCACCATGACTCGGTCTTATCTACTAGATAAACATATTGCTTTCAAATTATAGCATTCAGCACATTGCTGCGGCATGCTCACAGGCACCTCATGATGTAAAATCAAAATGCATGTTTGCAGTTTTTAAGAGCTCAACATTAGGGAGGGGCTGAAATGATTGCTGACTTCTGTTTGTGAGGACCCAGGTTTGAGACAGAGCACCAATGTGGCAGCTCACAGGGATGTCATTTCTAACAATACTTTGACTTAAGCTTCAGATCAACAGCTTTGCACAATGATCTCTTCTGATTTCCCTCAATGGACTTTGAAGGTACAACGTAGTACTGCTGCTGGTTTTTGTGAATGTTGGTACAAACCAAAACTTTTGCAATTTGTGTGAATATAAAACCTGTTGCCAGTTAGATATATATTCTGAGCCTGCTTTATTATAGCTTTGTGGCCTTATGCCTGCCCTGGTGACTGATTTTGATAAACCCTCTCTTTGGAAGTTGTTCACAAGCAGAGAACCTCTAAATCAGCAATCTGCCATGGAAGATTCTATTCCATAAGCCTTCCTCTTCACTAAGAAGAACTTAGATGTCCAATGAGCTTATTGGATTTTAGAGGAAGCATATTCATCATTTTGGAATTATCCTTGCTTATTATTAACTCAGATATTAATCCATAGTAATGAAAAAAATCAGTAATATACTGGAACACAGAATAAGAGAAATTATAATTTAGAGCCTGCATGCTATAGAGATGATTGAGCTACTATGGAGATCATGAGCATCCATACTATTTAAAGAGTCCTGAAACAATGGTGACAGATATTGTTGATGCAAGGGCCCTTGGCAGTATCTGATAGATAGACTGCCATGTAGGCCACTAGAATTTCAAAACAATGTCCTGGTATCTTCTTCGAGTATTTTTTTCCTACTTTTGAGATGCAGGTCTTGGCCTTCTATTATGCCTTCTATGGGTACTAAGTGGCCTATCTTGAGCTGAGTATAAATGAACCAGTTAAGAGTGACAAGTATCAAAGAAATATATATATATATATTTATGTATGTATGTATCGATATGTGTGTGTATTGTGCTATAGATACAAATAAGTTATATGACAGTGTGCAGTAAATATTCACCACTACACTTTCTACTATATACTATATTCTCCATTTTACTACACCCTTATGGCCCTAAGGGAAGTCTTCTATAATTATTTGACAGAGAAGAAAGATAAAGGCCTGATTTTCTTTCATTTTAAAACATATGCTGGAACAACATGAATATGAAATGCCACAGTCCTTCCTCTAGATTGATCCTGAAAGACAGTGATGAAGGCCAATTTTTCTAAAAGACAGATATTTAAGCAACATATTTGGTTTTTCTAGAATAATTTCTCACTCTTACCAGAAAAAAATTGTCAGAAATGAGATTTCATAATTATATATGAATCATCAAGGAATTTGAAAGAATATAACTGCAAATTCAATGACAAATAATGGTGTAGATGAGGTATGTTAGTAGAGCCCACTCTATGAGCAAATTGGTGAACATAATTTATTCTGTGAATGTCCACTTGAAGATCTTTGCAAAGGAGTGTGTTAACAATGAAGTGAAAGTGGTGACCCGTAGTCTAGAGTATGAAAGGGTTTCAAAGTGGCTAATGAATAAAGTTGTCATGCTTTCAAGAATGGTGATTATTCACAGGCCTAGCAACATGGCTTCCCTTCTCCACTTTAGTTAGTTGATATAACTAAATCAATGTTGGAAAGACCAACACTGAAATACACTATATCATAACTACCTAGGAAGGCATTTACAGAATCTTTATGGAAGACTTTATATTTTAATTTCACTAGAATAAGCATTTTCTCTGGATGCAAAATTTTCCTCTGGATGAAATGATTTTTATTAAGCTATCAGTCATAAACTTACAGAATAATTTTCTCCCATTATGGTATAATGTATAATGTTACTTCTGATCATAGAATTCCATTCACAAATCAAAGAAGTGTAGAGATGGCCAAATCTGCAAGCATTTCATTGTCTTGCTGACTCTTCCCTTTCCTGGAAGAGCTGAAAACTTGAAGAATAAAATGGTCTTTAGAAGACCTACAAAGTAATTAGACAACAGTGTCTTGTCACTGTCCTGATTCTAAGTCTTCAAGGATTATACAGTTTTTAAAGCAATAATAAAGGCCACTCTGCTTACCAGGTTTCAGAAGAAGGCTGGGGGTTTTGTTGTCGTTTGTTTGCTTGCTTTTTTTATCTGTGTCTTTCAGTGAGTTGAACTCAAAAACATAAGTATGCAGGCAAAAGTGTAAACACTGAGCCATATTCTCAACCAACATTTTCCTTTTACAACATGAAAATCAGGGTGGAGTACATGTTCATCTGCCACCATGGGGTACAGACACACTGTTGGTGAGTCAGTTTAAATAGATTAAAACTATTTTCAGAGATTTCTTTTGGAGAAAAAGACAGGACTTTGTTATATAAAATCATGAATTTTACATGAAAATATTTTAAAATACTACAATTGTGACCAGAGGCAGATTTCAAGTTGGGTATGTATGCTGAGAGAAAAGTGACAGATTTTTTTTTATGCTAAACTATTACTGAAAGAAATATGTAATGGAAGAGGTTGGATGGAAATGTCAATCTTATCCCTGGGGATGGGTCAGAGTGCTGTGGTGACATCTGTTGAGGAGATTTAAAAAGGAATTAGAATGATTACAACAGGGCAACAAGTCTGCTAGGTTATGGTTACTGGATATTCAATGATGCTTTTGCTGTTTTTTTTTTGTTTCATTTTCATAATTTTTCCTGAATAGATAAGAATAATCCTTCAAGAAAGAAGTACATCTGGAAATAACCAATAATAGAAGAGGAAGAGAACTTTGCTACTATTCTGGACCTGTATATGAGCAATGAGGTCAGTAAGCTGTAAGCTTAGTTTGCCCTTGATGGCACCTTGGGACATAGTTAAGTTTAGTTAGCTGTAAACCCTTACAAAATAGCAAGGAAGGATATGAATACATGAGGTTTCTCATTAGTGTTAGAAGTTAAAATGGAGAAAAAAATGGTAAGTCTGTCTTCTCTTATTTTTACCAGTTCTGGCAATCAGCGTCTGCAGTGTCATGGAGAATTTTCTCCAAATTTGAGGTGTGATGGTTACCTAAGATTTTAATGGTGTGATTTTTTTCTGCTGACTAAAATTTTATCATATTCTAGCTTTGGTTGTAGCCTTTATCTCACTCCCATAATCTATCACCAATTATCTTATTCACATTTTTGCCCTTATCCCCACATTCAGTTCCAAATCCTGAGTCATCTCACCTGAGTTTGTTCTCTGTGATTCCACATGCTTACGACTATTTTTTTGAATTAAACAGTCCTCTTCCGCTTTCTCTATTGATGCTAGAGATTAAATCCACAGCCTTGGGCAAGCTAGACAAAGTCCTAACACCAAGCTATGTGTTTAGGAAACAACTTTCCTTAGGACATAAAAAGAGAAATAAGGTATAAACTGTCTATGCCACATATTTCTGATCTCAAATATTTTTTCATTATTTTTTCTATGAATTATTTTATTTATTTTACTATTCAAAGGTATAAGTATCAAATGTCAAACAGTATAACTAATTACTAGTCTGCTAATGTTAAATGAAATGCTTCTGGGAAGTGGTTATAAATTGCTTTTTAATGTGTAGATGGTTGAAGGAATTCAAGTAATTAGAGTAGTAGTTCTGCATTAGTGTAAGTATCCATTGTCATTTCACTTCCTTTCTGTAATTTATCCTTACTTTATTAATACATATTTTTCATAACATACAATTACTTGATATCTGGTTCATTCACTAAGTAACATATGCTGTTTTTTCTTAAAATTTTATATATTTGTGTTTTTCCCAATTTTCTTACTATATTGATTTGTAGTTACACTTTATTGCAGAAAAAGATTATGTTTTGCAAAATTCCATTTTTGTAAATGCAGCATTTTGTGGTCTTCTGTATGAGTCATCTAAAAAAATGACTCCTATTCCATATGTACTTGAGGAGAATGTGCATTTGCTGTAGGTGGGTGGACATTTTGTAACTTTACTAGGAACAAAAGGATTCAGTCATCTATATTCCTGTTGATTTTCCACCTAGTTTATTATCAATTATTGAAATGTTGGTAATTATCCCAACATTTATTGTTGAATTACCCAATTATTTTGCTTTTATTTGAATTTCAAAAAATGGCATAGCTTTGTTTTAGGTGCACAGACATACAGTTTTAATGGCTACTTAATTTACATCATTTAAATGCACTTTTATGTTCATATAGATCTTTTTATCAAAGACTATTTTCCTTGATATTAGTAAATTGACTCAGTGAATGCTATTTATATGGCTTTATTTTTCAAATGTTTTAATGTCATGTCTTCTCTGAATCAAAGGTATTCAGACTCCACAGCCCAGATATTGAGTCCATATCTCTGGACATTACTTATGTTAAATGTTATAACAAGCAGCAACCTAAGACTGTCTTCAGCTGATAGTCAAAATAAGCTGTGATACAAGAAATAGGCATGAGCCATCCAATAGTTTAGTCATTCATTTTTAAATATTCATGGAAGAAATAGTATTTGTATAGGAAATGGAGGTAAAACTAAGATGATCAAGGATAAGGAAACCATTAAAATTATAATATGTAATTGAAGCCTATGAAAAATTGTTCATTAAAATAATGTAATAAGTGATTTTAATAAAAGTTTTTTCATTGCTCAGAAAGTATTCTCCTGGAATCATATAATATTCTACAAATTGGCATTTGGAGAAAATCACACACATGAGTTTTATGCAAAAGTTGAGCCCTATGCATAACCTATGAAGATAATCAGCAACCAACTCTAGAGAGGTTTGTGAGAAGAGAGAAGTTTAAGTTTTCACACAGCAAACTCAAAACACAAAGTGACAGCCTATACCACAAGGTAGTTTGGGAAAATTTATACAAGAAAAAAAATTCTCTAAATTGAGGAAAATTAGGCATATTCATATTTCACATCAAGATATGATAATCTCTTTGAATTAGCTTAGAAATATAACATTCTATCTATACTTTAAAGAAATTTACAAAGATTCATAAAGTAAATTTTAAATTATTGTAAAAGGCTACAGGGAAATATATTACATTTAATGCATACTGCATGGAAAAGTAGGTTGTTTGAAAGTTAATTTAATTAGAATTATCTCAGTGTTATATAAATATTATATGTTTGCTCAAAAAAGTGGAAACTGTGACAAAATTTGTAGGATACCTTACTCATTGCCTTTTTTTAAAATTATGCAATCATCCTTTAATCCGTATAAGGTGGTCAAATCTTGTAAGATTTCAATGACTTTAGGTTTTCAAAGATTGTATTTAAAAAATGTTTGTATATAATATATGTAAGGTAAGTTTCCTGATAAGGAAATTAAGCATTATTTTAAGGAATTGCAAATATATTCTTTATCAAAATTAATTTGTATATTTTTACATCATATTAGAAAATTTAGGTATTATATCACATGTCCAGAATCTTGAGTTCTTACAAAATGTTTTTTGCCATAGCTAGGTAAAACTTGCTGAAGCATACACATTCTAGTGGGATAGATCCATAGTCTGAGTCACAACCTAATTTTTAGAAGTCGAGATATGGATATCTATCTAATAATGTTTATCTAACAAAAGTAATTTTCTTGGCCAAATTCCTTTACATTTTGGACAAATTTAGATATTCTTTATTATTGTTATTATTAAGTATAGATTATTCTTTCATACAATACATCTCAAGGACAATTTCCCCTCCCTCCAATTCCACCAACCCTCAACCTCCCCTTCTGCCCAGGTCCACTACCCTTCCATCTACATGCAGAAAAGAGCAAATCTACAAGAGAAAACACCCAAATACAACAAAAGAAGATAAAATAAGACAAGGCAAAAACCCTCATATTAAAGCTGAACAAGTATGACCTTGTGAAAAGATAGGGTGTCTTTAGTATATGCCCAGGAGTGGTTTAGCTGGGTCTTCAGGTTGATCAGTTCCCAGTTTTCTGAGAAACTGCTATATTGATTTCCAAGGTGTCTGTACAAGTGTGCACTCCCACCAGCAATGGAGGAGTGTTCCTCTAGCTCCACATCCTTACCAGCATGAGCTGTCACTTGTGATTTTGATCTTAGGCATTCTGACAGGTGTAAGTTGAAAACTCAAAGTTATTTTAATTTGCATTATCCTTATGACTAAGCGTATTGAACATTTCTTTAAGCATTTTCCGCCATTTGAGATTCCTCTACTGAGAATTTCTATTGAGATCTTTTCCTCAATTTTATCCAACATAATATTTTATTAATTATTTGGGAATTTCATACAATACACCCTGACTAAACTTGTTTTCCAGTCCTTCCAGGTCCACCTCCCACTCTTGCGCCTTATGACAAAAGAAGAAGAAGAAGAAGAAGAAGAAGAAGAAGAAGAAGAAGAAGAAGAAGAAGAAGAAGAAGAAGAAGAAGAAGAAGAAGAAGAAGAAGAAGAAGAAGAAGAAGAAGAAGAAGAAGAAGAAGAAGAAGAAGAAGAAGAAGAACAAGAACAAGAACAAGAACAAGAAGAACAAGAACAAGAACAAGAACAAGAACAAGAACAAGAACAAGAACAAGAA
>CABHPR010118149.1:8605-18725 GCA_902168415.1 Peromyscus melanophrys | reverse complement strand
AAAAAAAAAAAAAAAAGAAATAATACTGTAGAAATAAGGCCAGTTTCTGAAATTCTAAAATAGGGCTTTTGGTCTGGACAGATGGCTCAGCTGTTAAGAACACTGTCTGCTCTTCCAAAGGACCAGGGTTTGATTCCCAGTACCCAAAGGACAATGCATAACCTTAACTCCATTCCAGGGGATCCAATGCCCTCTTCTGGCCTTTGTCGGCACTGCATATACATGGTAAACAGACACATCCAGGCAAAAGACCCATACACATAAAGGTTAAAAACTAAATTTTATATATGAATTTTCACTATCTACTGAAAAATTACAGAGGAAAAAATTTAAAAAGCAACTTCAGTCATAACTAGCCATGCCTTCACCCCAGTTCAAGGAGTTATATGGATGTTCTTCAATATATGATGTGACCCCCAGGACTGTCCCCACCTTCCATAAATTACCTTTCTTGAGACCCACAGGAGAAAGATACCCAACTGTAAGTATGTAAATGTACAGCATATACTTGCATGTGTTTTGAAAATACATGTGTATTTCCTACTGTATTTGTGTTGTAATGTATTTGTATTATATGCATATACATTAGACTTTTCCCCTGGAGTTGCTAGAACCCAGGGCCTTTGCACATGCTAGGCAAGCACTTTACCTCTGAGGCACAAGCCCAGCCAGAAAAAGATTTAAATACTTTTGAGGAGTGGGGTGAGACAGGGTTTCTTTGTGTAGCCCAGGCTGTCCTGGAACTCAGAGATACGCCTGCCCCTGCCTCCCAAGAGTTGGGATTAAAGGTGTGTTCCACCACCGCCAAGCTAAATACATACTTTTAAAACAAGAAAAGTCACAGTTAGAAGGTGACCAGCAGTCTGAGGCAGATTAGCATTTGGTCCCCAGGAGGGAGAGAAAAGTCACAAAAGGACAATTTCCTTCCTGCCAGCCATGTTTCCTGGTCATAGGCACAGAATCCAAGGATCGCATGAGCTTGACAGCCTGTTGGACCCAAAGCCTGACACAAAGGGAAGGGGACACCATACTTCACTGAGTGAACTACAAACAGAGGTGGCTGCAGAATTATCCCCAAGTTCCACCTGGGCAGGGCCTCGATTTCCCCTTTCCAGGCAGCTTCCTGCCTCCCCTTGCCCCAGGCCGTGTAACTGCCTTCACTGCAGATCAGAGAGGTCATTCTAGCTTGCCTCCTTGCCTCTTGCCGGTTCATAGTCACAAAGCTCTTTTTGGGAAAACTAAGAGTCTTGATTTTGGCTTCTGAGTCTCTTGCGTAGCAGGTTCAGTATCAGCAGTCTGGTCCTGGGGCTGGGGGTGATGGTGGGGGTGGCTCAGCCTGTGAAGTGCTCCCCGAGAAGGACACCTGAGATGGCAGGTCCGCTCAAGCTCCCATCCCACTTGGTTTTTGTAAGACGCCAAGCTTTAAGTTTATTTTGTGGCTTTGGGAATTGAGCCCAGGCCCTTGTGTTCTGCCAGCGAGATACATCCCAAGTGCGTGGGGTTTTTTTGAGTCGGGGTCTTATTATGTAGTCTAAATTGGCCTGAAATTCCTGATCCTCCAGCTTGCTCTGCCTCTCAGGTGCTGGGACTACAGGTGCGCTCTCCCGTGCCCTGCCAAGTTTTCAATTATGGAAGAGGAAATGGATTCCCAGCATGTCCTCTGTGGCTCTCATGTCTTTCCTCTCCTCTCCGATCCTGCCTTCCAGACACATGACGGACTCCCAGATGAACCTGTCTCCCCACCCCCATGGCCCTGCACAGACCTCAGGCACCCTTAGCTCTGTCTGTCCTTGCCCGCCCCATCTATCCCCGAGCCCCCACTTTCAGCTCCTCTGTGGGTGTCTCAGATACCCCATCCCACCTTCCCCAAGGCAGAAGAAATCTGATCATTCTTTGCCCCCACCCACTCACTACAGGATAGAGACTTTAAGAATTTTTGTCTCAAAAAAATATGCAAAAGTCATTTAATAAACTTCATTCAGATCTGTCATCTCATTCCTGTATAGTATGAAATATCTTTCCCAAATAAAATAGGTGGTTGATGTGAGATGGGTCTCTTTGAAACCCTGGGGCTTCAGAGATCCTCTCCCACAGCCTCCAAAGTAGCTGGAACCCATAGCTGTGTTTAACCAAGCGCAGTTTCTGGTTTGGTTTTTTATGAGACATTGTCTTACTATGTTGCCCAGGTTGGACTTGAACTCCTGTTCTACTGGTCACCTTTATCACTGACAAAGCACATATAACAGGAGAAAAGATCTCAGCTCACGGTTTCGGTCCGTATCTCTTGTTCCAGTTGCTGCTGGCCTGCGGTGGGACAGAGCGTTACCCAGAAGGTGTGCGGAAGGAAGCAGAGAGAGGAAGGAGGGGCCCGGAGTCCTTATGTCTTCCAAGGGCAGGCACCCACTGATGTAACTTCTATTAGTCCACACCACTAAAGGTTCCTAACCATCCCCAAGGGCCATCAGCTGGGACCAAGCTGTCACCACGAGCTCTTAAGTGGCCACAGCTGTGTCACATGCAAACAAACCCACACAGATCCAAACTGCAGCACCTGAGCTCAGGCAAGCCTCTGGCCTGGGCTTCCCAAGTAGCTGAGACTATAGGTGTGTGAATTAATACCTGTCCCAAGTGGCTGGTTTTAAAGCCTCTTTTTTTCTTTTCGTTATTTTTAAAGATTTGTATTATTTTTAATTATGTGTCTGTGTGTGGGTACGTGCGCATGAGTGCAGGGCGCTCAAAAACCAGAGACTTCAGATCCCCCAGAGGGGCAGCTACAGGGGGCTGTGAGCGACGTGACTTAGGTGCTGGGAACTGAACTCTGGTCCCCTGGAAGAGCAGCAAGCATTCCTTTTTTTTTTTTTGTTTTTGTTTTTGTTTTTGTTTTTGTTTTTCAAGACAGGGTTTCTCCGTGTAGTTTTGGTGCCTGTCCTGGAGCTCCCTCTGTAGACCAGGCTGGCCTCGAACTCACAGAGATCTGCCTGGCTCTGCCTTCTGAGTGCTGGGATTGAAGGTGTGCGCCACGGCCGCCCAGCCTGACGCTCCTTTCTTTCTTTCTTTGTGGTGGTATTGTGTTCCCCAAAATATTGTGTATGCTAATAAACTTATCTGGGGTCAGAGAACAGGACAGCCACAATATTAAACATAGAGGTTAGGCAGTGGTAGCATACGCCTTTAATCCTAGCATTCCAGAGACAGAAATCCCTCTGGATCTCTGTGAGTTCAAGGCCACATTGGAAATGGCCAGGCATGGTGACACACGCCTTTAATCCCAGAAAGCACCCCTTTAATCCCAGGGAGTGGTGGTAGAAAGCAGAAAGGTATATAAGGCGTGAGGACCAGAAACTAGAGGCCTTTGGCCTGGAGAAGCCTTTGGCCTGGAGAAGCCTTATGGCCTGGAGAAGCATTTGGTCTGGTTAAGCATTCAGGCTTCTAGCAGCAGTTCAGCTGAGACCCATTTTGGATGAGGACTGAGAGGCTTCCAGTCTGAGGAAGCAAGACCAGCTGAGGATCTGGTGAGGTGAGATAGCTGTGGCTTATTCTGTCTCTCTGACCTTCCAGTGTTCACCCCAATACCTGGCCTGGGTTTGATTTTATTAATAAGACCATCTAAGATTCCTGCTACATTCCTTCCTTCGTTTTATTTATTTGTTTGCTTGCTTGGGGTTTTTTGTTTTGTTTTGTTTTGTTTTTTAAGACAAGATTTCTCTGTGTAGCCCTAGCTGTCCCAGAACTCACTCTGTAGACCAAGTTAGCTCTAACTCTGAAATCCACCTGCCTCTGCCTCCTGAATGCTGGGATTAAAGGCATGCACCACCACTGTTAATATTCTGATCAGCCCCTTGAAATTCCACCCATTTGAAATCCCACCCACTTGGTGCTTGCCTTGCATTCTGATGTAAAAGCCTCATTCTGAGGAAAAACTCCTCCTCTTCCTCTCTCCCTCTCTCTCTCTCTCTCTCTCTCTCTCTCTCTCTCTCTCTCTCTCTCCTATCTTCCTCTTCATCTCTCTATTATAATAAACTCTCCACGTGGATGCAGCATCTGGGTTGTGAATTACTGAACACCACTGCCACTACCGTGCCCATATGGTGGTGCATCTGCCCAGCCGGCCGCTACATCGGCCCAGCCTGTTTCCATGCATGCTCGGGATACCCTTGCCTACCTCCCCCACAACCTCTGTGCAATAATTCATAACAACCACTGCCTGGCCTTCCTTTTTATTTTTAGACAGAGTCTCATGTAGCTCAATCTGGCTTCAAACTCACTATGTTGCTGAGCACACCACCACACCTGGTTCAAGCCAGAGATGGCACCAAAGATTTTGTGAGTGCTAAGCCAGCATTCTACCAACTAAGCCACATCACCAGCTTGTACTAAACATTACTAACTGAAGTCCATAGCTTGCATCAGGGCTGACAGTGTTGTATGTCTCGTGGGTTTTGAGTACTGTTCAATGTCATGTATCCACTATTACCAGAAAGAACAGCTTCCTCGTCCCAACAGTACTCTGGAAGCCATCTACTGTTCCTTCCTCCTCACCCTGAGCCCCAGTGACTACTGACCTTTATACTGTCCATCATTTAACTTTGCCAGAATGCCACATTCTTTTATGCACCTGCATGTTTTGAAAGTTAAAACAGGCTGGGCAGTGGTGATGCACGCCTTTAATACCAACACTCAGGAGTCAGAGGCAGGCAGATCTCTGTGAGTTTGAGGCCAGCCTGGTCTACAGAGTGAGTTCCAGGACAGCCAGGACTGTTTCACAGAGAAACCCTGTCTCAAAAAACCAAAAACAACAAAACAAAAGAAAAACTGGATAAAGCTGAAAATTCAGTTCCTCTGCCTTACCCACTGTACAGTGCTCAGTAGCCACAATAGCAAGTGGGTCCATCCTGGATGTGCAGCTATGAAACATCCCTACCAATGCAGCATGTTCTACTTCTCATGGGACTATTAAAGATGAGGTGAGAGGCTGAGAGATGGCGCAGCAGTGATGGGTACTTTGTTGCTCTTGTAGAGGATCTGGGTTCAGTTCCCAGTATCCACAGCGTGGATCATGACCTCTGTAACTCCAGTTTCAGGAAATCTGATGCCTCTTCTGGCCTTCTGGGGCACCAGGTACAGATGTGGTGTGCATACATACAAGCATGCAAATCATACACATAAAATAAAAATTTTAAATCTAAAAAGAAAAACTGAAGAGAGAGGAGATAGGAGTCTAGCAAGATAGCTCAGTGGGTGGAAGTATTTGCCATCAAGTGTGATGTGCTGTGGAATAATCCTTCTGTACGCTGTGTGAATGTATGTCGCAAGATTGGTTTAATAAACAAGCTGACTGGCCGATAGCTGAACAGGATAAAGTTAAGTGGGAAAGCCAAACTGAGAATGATGGGATGAGGAAGGGCGGAGTCAGAGGGTCACCAGCCACAAGGAGAATGAGTCAGACACAAAATGGGTTAGATGTAAGAGCCACAAGCCTCAGGGAAGCACATAGATTAATAGAAGTGGGTTAAGTTGTAAGAGCTAGTTAGTAACAAGCCTGAGCTATTGGCAGAGCATTGTAATTAATATTAAGTCTCAGTATGTTTATTTGAGAGTGGCTGTGGGACAGGAAAACTCTGCCTACACTGATGACCTGAGTTCAAGCCCAGGGCCCACAAGGTCAAGGGAGAAAATTGACTCTGGCAGGCTGTCCTCTGACCTCCAAAGGTGTGACACACACAATAAGTAAGTAAATGTGTGGCAGGGGCAGGTTTGGTGGTGCATACCTTGTAATCCCAGAATTTGGGAGGCTGAGGTGGGAGGTTCTCAAGTTTGAGGCTGGCTTGGGCTACCCAGAGAGACCCTATCTAAAACAAAAACAAATGCTGAAGGTGTTAACTCAGTAGTATAGCATACATTTAGCATATGTGAGACCCTGCGTTCAGTCTCCAGCACCAAAGAAACACAATAGAATGACAATTAAAATGTCTAAATGTAATCTGTGATCCCGGACCAGATATTAATTCAGGAGGTGACAAAACATTGACAAAATTTGAATGTGGTCAGGGATTAATGAATAGTTTGTAAACATTGTTAGTTTCTTAATTTTTAAAAGAAGATTTCATGTGTATGAGTGTGTACCTGAACACACATACACACAGAGTCATGCATGCATGTACACACACACACACACACACACACACACACACACACACACACACATCACATACAGGCGGTAATGTTGGAGGCCAGAAGAGGGCGTCAGATCACCTGGAGTCAGAGTTAGAGGTAGTTGTGAGCTGCCATGTGGGTGTTGGGATCTGAACCCAGGGTCCTCTGCAAGAACAAGGGCTCTCAACCACTGAGCCATCTCTCCAACCTCTAACTTCCTGATTTTACAAAAGCACACTGTAGTTGTGTAAGAGTTAATGTTTACAGAAGCTTCATGCAGAACACTTGAACATTCTCAGTACTATTTTGCAACTTTTTGTAAGTCTAAAATGATTTCAAGATAAAAAATATTTAAAAATTATATATCCAATTATCCAAGTAGAGGGAAGAAAAAGAAGAATGCATGCCTCCTGGACTGTCAACATATACAAACGGCCTTATAAATACAAACAGCTATGGGAACAGCATGGCAGTTTCTGTCTGTTCAGCACTAGAGACTAGTGAGTTGTCCTTAATGACTTAAGGACAATCCAGTTTGAAGGTGATGAATGAAGCCCTTCCTGCAGGCTGGGGTTGGAGGAATGCTGGTTTGATATCACTTGATTTGTGGTATGTCCTGGACAAGGGGCTTCTCCTCCCTGGACCTCAGTGCCCTAGCTGTAAGGACACCCCCTTGCACCTCAAGGGGGTGCTTCATGATGATCTAAGATAATGGAAGAGAAAGTGAGCTGAGAGCCTGGGAGACAGCTCAGTCTCTATACTTACCATGCAACATAAGGACCTGAGTTTGACCCTCAGAACCCACACAAAAACCAGGGCATGGTGGCACACACTTGTAAGCCCAGGACTGGGGTGGCAAGACAGGACGGTCACTGGCTCACTGGTCAGTCAGTGTAGTTAGGTCAATGAGAGGTCCTGTCTCAAAAACACAAGGTTGTTCCAGGACTGCCAGGAATATAGAGAGAGACTCTGTCTCAAAACAAAACAAAACAAAAAACAAAAACAAACAAACAAAAAAAAAAATGGACAGTGCCTGGGGAGGAATACCCACCAAGTGTCCTCTGGCCTCCTCCACACCCATGTGAGGCATGTACACACATATGCACCCCCAGGAATACAACAAAGTGAGCTGAGAGCTGCAAAGGGCCACGCCCCTGGGATAGGATGACCAGAAAACCTAGAATAGACCCATCTCCCATCCTCCAAAAAGTACTCGAGTTTCCTGCTGAGGTCTACGGTTCAGTAGATGCAGCCGGAGGTTTGTGTGCAGGGACGGCTCTGAAAGCCCTTACGGAGATCTTCTTCCATGCTGTGGCCCCGAGGCATTCCCATAAGCTCACATGGCTGTACACCTCCTGGGGGCCCTGGGCTCGCCATTTGCCATCTTCCTGGTGCTCTCTGTGGAACACAAGACTCCTGTTGCTGGAGTTGCCTTAGCTCTGCCTCCCAGGGTTGGTTTATGTCCTAATTTCCTGTGAGGCTTGTGCTATGGAAGACAATTGCTGTTCTTAAGAACATTTGGGAGGGCTGGAGAGATGGCTCGGTGGTTAAGAGCACTTGTTGCTCTTCCAGAGGTCCTGAGTTCTCGTCCCAGAACCTGAATGGTGGCTCACAGCTGTCCCTTCCTGGTGATCTGACACCTTCTGATGCACATACAGATAAAATAAATATCTAAAAAAATTTAAATAATATTTGAGGGACCAGATGTGGTGGTGCACACCTTTAATCCCAGCACTGGGAGGCAGAGGCAGGTGGACCTCTGTGAGTTTGAGGCCAGTCTGGTCTACATAACAAGCTCCAGGTGGCCAAGACTGCATAATGAGACCCTGTCTCAAAAAAGCAAAGAACCCCAAAATAACAACAACAAAAATAACAATTAAAAAAAAACTGAGTTGGGTGGTGATGGCACACACCTTTAATCCCAGCACTTGGGAGGCAGAAGCAGTTAGATCTCTATGAGTTCAAGGCCAGCCTGGTCTATAAAGCTAGATCTAGGACAGCCAGGACTGTTACACAGAGAAACACTGTCTCAAAAAACAAAACAAAAACTGTTAACATCTTATTTACTACTTATGTAAATACAGGAGGCTAATAATAAAAGTAATTTTACAAACTTAAAAATTTTCCAAGCACTTACATGTAGATTATTTTGAGACAGAGTCTCACTACATAGCCTTAGCTGACCTAAAACTTGCTATGTAAACCAGGCTAGTCTGGAACTGGTAGCAAGTCTCCTGCCTCTGCCTCCTGAGTGCTGGAATTAAAAGCCAGATATTTTTGTTGTTGTTTAAAGAGTATTTTGGAACATGGGTTGAGGATCTGGCTTAGCTGGTGAAGTACTTGTCTAGCATACACCAAGCCCTAAGATCTCTCCCCAACAACATATAAAATGGGGTGTGTTGTTTATCACTCACCTCTAATCTCAGCACTGCTTCTGTGAGGCCGAGGCAGGAGGATCACATGTTAAAAGTCATCCTAAGCTACAAATGGAGTTTGAGGCTAGCCTGGGCTACATGAGACCATATCTCAAAAAGAAAAAAAAATGTTACTGGAAAACAAAAGGAGCTATTCCCTAATCCCTGCACCCCGAAATGACTGCACTTCCTCACGTGACCTAGAGGAGTTGTGGAACAGCCATCATGTAAGAACTATTTTCCCTGTTGCTTCATAGCTAAGGTAGACTTCATGGCTGCCAGGAACTGCCTATAGCCCACGCTGCAGCTGTCCCATGCTGCCCACGTTGATGGACACTCCATTGTTTAAGACTTTTTCATCAGCCAATTTGCCTTTAATGAGGGATTAGTTCCACAGCTTTTGATCCTGCTTGTCTGAAAGTCGCAAGCCACTATGGGAATCTCAAATTAGGCTTTTGGGAGTGGCATGGTTAAGTACCTTACGCTGGCCTCGGAAGGCTCAACTCAATGTTTAAGCCAATCTGCAGCTCATCTCTCCTAATGAAAAAGAAGTCCCAGGGCTGTTTCAGCCTTATTCTAAACTAGAAGGCAGAGACAGCTGGGGAGGTAAAGATTATAGTGCCATTGGTGACTTTGGTGGTTATGAAGGAAACAGGGTTCACTGGTGATATTATTACTCAAAGACAGGATGGGTAAGGAGCCCTTAGTTTGCCCAGAACCAGCCACCTGCTCGGTCCTTCAAGGGCCCAAGCATTCCATTCATGGCTCACTTACCAGCCAAGTCTCTCCTGCCGATGGCCATGAGGCCCTCAAACAGTGCTTTGCTGGGGTTCTTCCCAGCTGTGGCCATACCATGCAGCCAGATGAGCAGCATCCGGTGACCATGCTCCTGGTAGCTCCTGGTTCCTGTAGATGATGAGAGTAGAGGCCACCATGGAACCTTCCCAGAGTATGCATATGCTGTCCTCTACTGCATCCTAAATGCACCCAGCAGGAAAGAGGCCTTTCTCTGCTATAGGAGGCCTGGGTTGGAGGTTAGGGTTAGGATATAGCTTTTCAGATGGAGTGGGTTTGTGATTGGTGTCTCAGGCTGAAGAACTTCCATGGCCTCAGGTTTTCTCTGAGGCATCTACCTGTCTACCCTAAAAACATGGCTTATGTCTTCAAGGTACTAGGATACCAATTACATGCTTCATCTCTAACGATCACAGTCCCTGCCTCAGGCACATGCTGGATCTAATATACAGATGAAAACACAGCCTAGTGAGGGGCAGCTGGCCACGTTTTTACCCCAGCACTGGTTCATGGTTCTCAGCCTTAAATGCTCATTAGAAATCTCTAAAAATTCTATCTACTTTTGGCCCATCTATTGACAATGCGTAGTGTTTGTATATTTTATCCTGTATTTAGCCATTTCATTCAGTTATCAATTCTGTTTTTCATTTGACTCTTCTGGACTTCCTCATGTATAGGAATTTGAAGAGTTGGCTCTTTTCCTTTCTAGTATCTCTCTCTCTCTCTCTCTCTCTCTCTCTCTCTCTCTCTCTCTCTCT
>CABHPR010118147.1:0-14935 GCA_902168415.1 Peromyscus melanophrys | reverse complement strand
TGCAGTGGGAACTGATGGGGGTGCTCCTGCAGTGGGAATTGATGGGGGTGCTCCTGCAGTGGGAACCGATGGAGGGCTCATGTAGTGGGAACCGATGGAAGTGCTCCTGCAGTGGGAACCGATGGGGTGCTCCTGCAGTGGTCCAGAAAAGAAAAGTTGATGGCTTGGATCCAAAGTAAAGGAGTTAGAGAGAAAGTGTTGAATTATGGACTTAACTTTCAAAGAGGTACCAACAGAGCGATGGATTGAATGTAGCCAGTAAAGATGTTGAGGACAACCCCCATTTGTAGTCTGGTCAAGTGAAGGATGGAATTCCCACATGCTGGGGGAAAGAGTTTGGAACGTCAGATTTAGAAGGGGAGATTAGGAATTCACTCCCCCCCACCCCAGGCTGGGCTCAAATTTATATAGCAGAGGATGACCTGAGCTTCCCTTCCCCCTCCCCCACCTCCCCAGACAGGGTTTCTCTGTGTAGCCCTGGCTGTCCTGGAACTCGCTTTGTAGACCAGGCTGGCCTCGAACTCAGAGATCCACCTGCTTCTGCCTCCTGTGTGCTGAGTGCACCAACACACCTGGCTGGAATTCACCTTGTTTTTTCCCCGCCTGAAACAGGGTTTCTCTATGTAGCCCTGGCTGCCCTGGAATAAACACTTTAGCTGTGAGAGATTTTTAAACAGCCTAGTAGAGCTGTTGATAAGCTCAATCTGTGGGACCCTGGTAACTATCTACTTTCCCAGCAAGAGGCAGCAGGTGCACTTAGAAGGAAAACCTAGGGGTATAGGAGTCTGCCTGGGCCTGCTGCCATGTGGCTGGGTGACCCCGCCTTCCTGGCTTCCCTTCTTTAAAGAACCACCTTAGGCTAGAAAGGACCTGTCATCTCAGCTCCCACTGTGGAGCCTGATGAATTTCAGGCTGAGACTAAACAAGACAGCATGTCTGTGGTGTGGGAGCATGTTGCAGGCCGCCGAGCTCTGCCTGGGCAGTGCGTTGACAATAAATTTCCTCCTTCCCTGGTTCATAAAATAATAACCGGGGAGCACCTGTCATGTGTGAAGTGCTAATGCCACTTGAGGGCATGATTTGGGGGCTGTGAGTCTGCCCTCCTGGGGCACTGCAGATGAGCCACCAGTTAGCCTCACTACTAACAGGCATGAAGACCTCCAGTACCCACACAGAAAGCCGGATGCAGTCGTGCGCATCTTTAGCTCCAGCTCTGGGCAGGTGGGGACAGAAAGATCTGAAGAGCTCGAGCCAATCAGTGAGTTTCTGGCTCCTGAGAGCCTGTCTCAAAAAGTCAGGTTCAGAGTGATTGAGGAAGTCACCTGATGTCAGCCTCTAGCCCCTGACCTCCACACGCACTCAGACATGTGCACACATTCACACACACGTTTTTTAAGACTTAAAATATTCCACTGTAGGGTGTCCCACAGTTTCCCTTTGAGGACATCTTGGTTTCCATGAGTTAGGCAGCTTTGAATGAACAGACCTGTGCATGTGTTCTCGGTTCACTTGGGTAAATACCAAGGAGCGTGGTCACTGGAGGCTGCCAAACTGTCTTCCAAAGTGGCTGTCCCCTCTTGCATTCCCAGCAGCAGAGGATGAGAGTTGATGTCAGTCCACATCCTCGGCCTGCATGTGATGCTGTCAGCATTCTGGGGTTCACCCTTCTAATAGTCCCTCCTCGGTGCTAGCTGGTTTTCAGTTTCATGGCTTCTCTGTTGAGATGTCTCCTTAACTCTTTTGCCTTCTTCATTGTTTTCTTGAGACAGGACTCACTCTGTAGACCAGGGTGGCTCTGAACTCCTGGGGATTCTCCTGTATGAGCCTTGTAAGTTAACAGCATAAGCTACCACACCCAGCTTGTGTCTGTGTTTTTAATAGATTTCATAGATCTTTTATTAAAATATTCCCCAACTATTGGTTTTCCTAACAAGTTGTAATCCATTGTCTCTTTTTCCTTCTGAAGGTCAGAACTACTTTCCCTTTTTGTTGTTGTTGTGGTTGTTGTTGATGTTGGTTTTTCGAGACAGGGTTTTGAAACCCTGGCTATCCTGGATCTCGCTCTGTAGACCAGGCTGGCCTCGAACTCACAAGAGATCCACCTACCTCTGCCTCCCGAGTGCTGGGATTAAAGGTGTGTGCCACCACCGCCCGACCTTTCTCTTCCTTATTAAGATTTTGCACATTGTTCCACTTTGATGTCTTGATAAAATGGTGTGTTAAGGGAGTGCCCCTGTCCCTCCTGATTTGGATAGGATATGTCATCTTTCACATAAATGGCCCTTGTCAAGCCAGTGGTGACCACAGCTGAATGCCTTGATCATTGCTCTGCTAATTTTTTTTTTTTTTTTTTTTTTTTAGGCAGGGTCTTGCTACATATCCCCTGGTAGAACATTTCCACTTAGAGTTGGCATAATTTCCAAAATGCCTTGATTCTAGACGTTCCTAAACTAAAAGTGAGGCTGAGGTCCACCATGATCATCATGCTGGTGCTCAGAAGTTGAGGTCTTAAAACTCTGCTTAAATGTGTAGCTGAGACTTCACTGTAGTTGAAATGAGTTCTGTTCTGTAAGAATCGGGGCCTGCATTCCCTGCCCTTCAGAACTGGAAATGATCCCCTCTGCCTAGTCACTCCATTTTCTGTGACTAGTTCACATCTCCACAGTTGCAATAGCTACGTAACCATGCAAACGTGAGCTGGGCTTTTAAAGCCCGTGTGCTTTCTGACAGAGGTGTGTGCATAAGCTTTACATCTCAACTGAGCGATGCAATTTTCTGTTACTAATTTCCTGTTTTCTCTTTATTATTTAGAAAGCCACAGAATTAGGCCTGGGTCTTGATGTGCACTGAAGCCCTTTTCTGTAGTAACAAATGCAGAATCATTTTGTTAACATAGCTCTCCCAAATCTGTTTCTGATCTGTTTGCCCCTTGTCCCATCAGCCTTTGTCCCTCCTGGACTAATGTTTGTCATCTGTGAAGAGTTTGGATGTGGGCCAGATCAGATGCAGACCTTTGCATGGGGAGCAGTGCGAATGCACGGGTGCTCTCTAGTCTCCTGTCTTGCATCCCTTCTCTGTCGACTGTGATTTTCTGTATACAGCTGACAGGTTCAGTTCGTTTTCAGAAGTGGAGCATAGGACATCGCTGGATGCTGCTTTGAGGAAGTCGGGAGCACTTGCTTTAGGCCTGGCCTGTTGTTAGCACTCTTGTTCCACACCCCTTCCCAGCTCAGATCATAGCAGAGCTGCTCAACTGCACACCTTCTCCGTCCATCTAGAATCTGAAATGCCCAGTGCAGGCAGGACTGTCCAGGCAGCCTCTGTGGTCACTTGGGAGTTTAGTGTTCGCTGCATAAGGGGATTCACAATAAGCCATCATTTAAGGAAGGGAAAAGGAGGCTGTAGCTTACAGGGTGAAGGCAGATAGATGGCTACAGTCAAGGCTCTCATCCCTTAGACTTGATGTGCCAAGACTCTGCATAGCCCTATAATCCTGCTATTCAGAAGGCAGAAGGATCACAAGTTCAGGACCATCCTGGACGACATAGATCATGTCTCAAGCAAAAGGAAGAACGAAAAGGGGAAGGGAGAGACGAGGACTCTGGCAGCCTGGGACCTCATCCTCACCTGGGAAGTCACATGCTTTAGGAAGGCACTCAGACATGGGAGTTAGAGAGGAGCGGTGGCTGCTTCGAAGGTGTGTGCCGAGAGGCGGGAGGAGGGAGGAAAGGGAGGAGGCCAAGCTCTTCAGCCTGGATTCAAGGCCAGGCAAAGCAGCGCTGTTTGGTTGGTTGGGCTAGGCAGCCAGTGGTAGAGCACATGCTGAGTGTGTGTGTGTGTGTGTGTGTGTGTGTGTGTGTGTGTGTGTGTGTGCGCGCGCGTGCACAAGTGATGCTCTGGGTGTAAGACCCAGTACAGGAAAGCAGGGGAGGAAGAAAGCGGGGGAGAAAAGGAATATAGATTTGCTTTTCTTACGGTCTGAGAAGGTCGTTTTTAGGAAATGTGCTCCCAGCGCCCCCCCCCCCCCATGGCAGACCTAGAAGGCTGGGGTGAGGCTGTGCCCTGAGTGCTGACCATGCCGGTGCCGATGCTTCCTCAGTAGGACATGCGGAGGCCTGGCCTTGTCAGCGGTGGCTTTGGGACCTTGGGCAGATCACTTGATCCAGCTTCAGTAGCTTCATCTGCAAGGGATTGTGTGTGCTCCTCATAAAGAGTCAGTGCAGACAGGATGTTGAGCACAGTTGGGGGTATCCGTCATCAGTAACTGTTAGCCTGAGCAGGGGGAAGGAGCAGAGGGCCATCTGGGCCAACGGGTACGGAAGCAGACAAGGAGCTAAATCAAGACCAGAAGCCAGTTCTGTAGACATCCGCCTGCTTCCTTCATGAGGGAATGAACTCAGAGCGCATCTTACTCCCGTACCTCAGAGCCTCCATTCTGGAGTGCCTGCTGTGTGCTGGCGCTGTGCTGAGGGACCGCGCTTACTCTCTCAGCCCTGACAGTGACCTAGGCACAGTGTCACTGCTGTCCCATATGTGGTGTCCGTCCTTCATTTCTCACCCCTGTGGTTATAGTAAAATGGGCTACAAACAGATCTCTCCCGGACTAAGAGGGTGGGAGTTGAGGTTGTAGAATAGTGAAGGCAAGCCAGGACCACAGACCTGAGATGGGTGGGGCGGCTTCTAGAGAGTTGGCTCAAGTGCCAGTTCCCAGAGGCTGCTTGCCTTTGATCTCTCTGCAGCAGCCTTAGACAACCTCTTCAAAATGTATGTGCCCGTGTTGCACAAGAGGTTTTTTTTTTGTTTTGTTTTGTTTTGGGTTTTTTTTTTTTTTTTTTGTGACCTTGGCATTTTAAACCTCCAGGAGCACCTCTGCACTTAATAGAATAGTGTGAGCTCTCATTCCAGATCAGATGGCCTGGGTTCAAATCCTCCCCTCACACTTAGTAGCTGTGCAACCTTGAGCAAGTTGTTTGATGTCTTAGGACTAGACTGTGAAGTAGAGACAAATAGGGACAGTGAGATGGCTCCCCATGGAAAGGCACTGGCCACCAGCCTGAGTTCAGTCCCCAGAACCCACGTGGTGAAGGAGAGTACCACCTCCCTCAAGTTGTCCTCTGAGCTCTGTGTGCACACACAGAGAAAATAAAATGGGTTTAAACTAGGGAACAGAATGGTACCAGAATGTAGAGATGTGGACGTGTGATGCCCTTGCTGTCCCATTAGCCCCCAGCAGTGTGTGCTTCTGGCAGGTGCTGATGCTGTTCCTTGGAGAAGAGAGCATTCAGTAAATGTCTGTGGACTCAGTGACTGAGTTGTTCTAGTGAAGATGCTAAGCTTGGGATGGAGCGTCACAGCCATCGTGTCACAGATGGGCTATAGTTACGCCAAGATACTGATCTGCTCAACCCTTGAGGCTGCCAAAGCCCCAGCTTCTCACTTCTGGCTTCAGGTGACATGTGTTGTGACATATAAACGTCCTCTGGGTACACCAGTGCGACACAGTCATCTGGGAGGGTGTGAAGGTAAAGCAGGCAGTCCGGGAGAGTCTTAATAAGGACTATCAAGATGGCTGCGTGGGAAAAGTCACTTGCAACCGATATGACCTGAGTTTGATACCTGGAACCCACACGATGGAAGGTGGGAACCAACTCCTGAAAGTTGTCAGTAAATGTAAGAATAGATCCCTCTTTATAAAAAAAGAGAGTTTTACCTAGACCGCAGCAGAGGCCGAGGGCTCCTGGCAGGTCACAGTGTGGGGGTCTACAGTAGACCTTGCTCCATGCCGCTGGGACACAGTGAGTCACTCCTGTGGGCAGCCTACAGCATGAGAGGCTGGAGCAGCCACCCTGAGCCGAAGAGCCCTGGGTGGAACACGGGTGACCAATACAGTAAGTGGGGAAGGAGGTGAGCCCAGGGCTGTGAGCGCCAGGAAGAGGAGCGTCCTGGCTTCTCAGGAAGCCATTGGGCCTAAATCAGGGAAGCCGCGGATTGAGGTTTGTGCTTTTGGTTTTCTCAAAGGTCATCCTCACAGCCTGTTAGAAACAAATCAGAAGCGAGTGGGTCTTTATCCGAGGACACGGGTAGGAGGTTCTGAGCACTGAGAACTGGTGCTGGCCCAAGAGAGGAGAGTCCTCAGGGATGACATCCGCCACTGCGTGGATGGAGGTGCCATCTGTGGCGTGGGGACAGTGTGAATTCTGTTAGAGACTTCCTTAGTCCTCAGGGGCGGTCAACAATGCCATAGGATGGATGTTTCTGAGCGCAGGAAAGATGCTTAATAAGCACAGAGAAGCAGGCAGGGAGGCTGCCTGCCTACAGCCTCTAACGGAGTGAGTTTCAAGGGGTCTGGATCAGTGGACTTTCACTTCACAAGCAGCTTGACCGGCATGCGACTGCTCACCATTTCGAGCGGCATGTGTATATTTCGTCCACTCTCCATAGGAACCAACTTAGTTATCTGAAATGTGTCTGTGTTCTTAGCTGGCTTCATTAAGTGCAGCAGGAGGAAGCTGTGAAAGTTTTTACATGACATTGTCCATCTTCTCAGATTGGTGACCCAGAAGGAAATCTCTGACCTCAGTGGTGGCCAGAAGCCAACTTCATGTCTGAAGACACAAGTGGCAGTTTGTCATGGAAAGCTTGGGGCTGCAGACGGTGACCCTCAGTGACGGGACGACAGCCTACGTCCAGCAAGCTGTCAAAGGTGAGTGTGGCCAGGGACATCAGAATCCTGTGCCTCAGCCACCTCCAGGAGCCTCACTGCCCTGCTCTCCTTCCTGCTCGCCCCCACCCGGGACAGCGTGTGTGGGAGGGTCTTGTGTGTATTTGATGGAAGAGAACTCCTTAGAATAAATCCTGTGGGGCGGATGAGCACGTGCTCGCTGAGACCTCCTGCTTTCAGACCCAACTGTCCCAGTCTGTGGGTGCTTCCTAGAAGAAGGCAGTTTACCGTCTTGATTCAAGAAAGTGTAAGCCTTGGACTGTCTTCCCGAGCCTCCACCATGTACAAGATAGCCTAGGTTCAGAAGGGGACACCAAACATGTGGTTTGTGCCTTAATGTCCGACACCAGTGGGTGCCAGAAATAAAAACATCGGGTTCACAAAGATTTGATTTGCAGATGAGTAACAGATTCTTCAGTAGTATAAGTATATCCTCAGATTTCATGGGGCATGTGTTTCTAATCATGGGATTAAATACTAAAAAAATTCTCCATAGTACTTAAGAACAGATGGGGGAGCTGGAGGGATGCTCAGTCAGAGAGGACCTGAGCTGGGTTCCCAGCACCTATGCTGGGCAGCCCACAACTGCCAGTAACTCCAGCTCCAGGGGACCCACACCCTCTTCTGGTCTCTGAAGTTACCCATATACACACAGCACCCCAACTCTCTGCACATATATACTTAAATAAAAGTAAAAGTAACAAAAAAAATTAAAAATTTAAAAAATAAACCAAAAACCCTGGCGGTGGTGGCGCACGCCTTTAATCCCAGAACTCGGGAGGCAGAGCCAGGCGGATCTCTGTGAGCTTGAGGCCAGCTTGGTCTAGAGTAAGTTTCAGGACAGGCAGAGCTACACAGAGAAACCTTGTTTCAGAGAAAAAAAAAGATAAAATTAAATTTTAAGAAGCTTTAAGAACAGATGTTTGGGATCAGACGTGTCAGTTTTGGAGACTTGGATTTGGAATGTTTGCATAAATTTAGCCTGCACATTCCTAATTTAAAGCTCATTAGGATTTCAGGCATTACAGATTTTAGATTTTCAGATGAGGGATACTCACAATGAAAGTCTGTTGTTTGTTTGAAATTCAGACTCAGCAGATGTGCTCCATCTGGCACCCTACCTCCTCTATCAAGGAAGTTCAAATCGAGAAGAGCGTAGAGCCGGCAGGGAGTGCTTTTGGGTAGGGTGCTCCTCCTTTCTTCCACATTCTCAACCATGCCCTGTAACGCCAATTCCTAAATGGTCTTATAATAAAAACCCGGGGCTAGATATTGGGGTAAATGCTGAAAGATGAGAGAGACAAAGGAACAAACCACAGCTCACCTCGCCAACTCCACAGATCCTCTGACTGAATGTCTCTGAGTCCTCACCTGAAAGGCTCCAGCTGAAAAAGCCTGTAGCTGAAAGGGACGCTTCGGCCAAAAAGGCTTTAGTTCCTGTCTCCTCGAGCCTCATGTACCTTTTTCCGCCCTGCCATTAAAGGCCTGTGTGCTTCCCAGTACTGGGATTAAAGGTGTGTGCCGCCACTGCCTGGCTCTGTCTCTCTCCTAGACTGATCAATCTCATGTAGTCCAGGGTGGCTTTGAACTCACAGAGATCCAGACGGATCTCTGCCTCCCGAGTGCTAGGATTAAAGGTGTGTGCCACCCCTGCCTGGCCTCTGTGTCTAATCTAGTGGCTGGCTCTGTCCTCTGATCCTCAGGTCAGTTTTATTCGGGTACACAACATGTCACCAGTGTCCCATGCTGTCTTGTCTTCCTTGGACAGGAACGCTGCCTCCTCCTCCTCCTCTTTTGGATTCTGTGAGCATTGCTGTCCTCATGACTGTGCTGCCTCCGTTTCAGTGCATGGCTAGGAAAAGTTCCATGCCTAGGTTTACAGATGCCTTGTTTATTTTCTTTTTCATTTAAAATTGTTTCCTTTTTTATTTGTTTGTTTATTGTTGGGTTTTGTTTTGTTTTGTTTTTGAGACAGGGTTTCTCTCTGTAGCTTTGGAGCCTGTCCTGGAACTCACTCTGTAGCCCAGGCTGACCTCGAACTCAGAGATCCACCTGCCTCTGCCTACTGAGCTCTGGGATTAAAGGTGTGCACCACCACATCCAGCCTAAAATTTTCTTT
The DNA here is from genome assembly GCA_902168415.1 of Peromyscus melanophrys. Taxonomy (NCBI): domain Eukaryota; kingdom Metazoa; phylum Chordata; class Mammalia; order Rodentia; family Cricetidae; genus Peromyscus; species Peromyscus melanophrys. The sequence goes on along the minus strand of CABHPR010118147.1, from coordinate 6,095 downwards.
CTTGATAGTGATGTGAGACACCCCTAGATGCCATCAGTAAGCTCTTAAGCAGGTGGCCAGGCTTCTGGGAGGCCGGTTACAAACTGTCTGTTGTTTGTGTTCTTTAGGATTGTTCTCTTGGGAAGGTGTTTTCTCTACAGTTCTTCTAAAGTCCCAAACCCCCTGACCTTCCATTGGAAGTCCTGTTCCTCCGGTGAAGTCTGTGAGAGGAAGAATTTAGGGGGGCGGTGTTTCTCCTTTGACCGTTCCTTCCCTTACGTCAGACTGCCACAGAGAATTAGTAGTTGAGGAGTCAAGCAGTTGTCAGCCGGGCACACCCTCTCATCTCTGCACTCGGGAAACTGAGACAAGCCTGGGCTGCAGAGCAGGACCCTGTCTCCAAAGAACAGAACAGCAGAGACCGAGCTCCCTGGCCCAAGAAGCCACACTCCTCCTGCACCTTCCTTCCTAAGTCAGGGCTTTGCCTGCTCCACTCTCTGTGTCTTTCTCCAGTGCTCTTCTCGGATCTGGTCCCTGCCTCCTCCATTGCGCTGCAGTGTGTGTGCCTGTGTGTGCACTTACACACTCCCATGCACACACACAAATACATGTAATTTAAAAACAATTCCTCCATCAAAATAATTAGTCTTTTACTTTTAAATTCAGCCTTACTCAAAATCTTAGGACATGGACAATATTCTTTGCCAGAATGTGTCATGAATGGCCCTCCAGTCCATTACCCACTAGAGTTCCTGTGCCCCTCTGAAACCACGGGAGCCTGGTCTCAACTGACCACTTCCTCTTGGCATCCTGGGCTTCCACAGGAACTGCTCATTAAGTTTTGCTTACAGCAGCCTAAGCTTTTTCCAGCTTGCCTCTCCAGACTTTTCCAAAGTCCTCCCACAGAAAGTTCCTGAGCCTTAAGATCTACACTGTCCACACAGCCAGCAGCCCACTTCCCTGATACCAGTTTTCTGTGTGAGTTCTTTGGCCTGCTGTGATGAACCTGACATGAGTAACAGGAAGGAGGAAAGGCTTGTTTTGATTCACGGTTTGAAGGTGGCCCGTCCATCGTCATTTGACCTCATGCAGACAGGAGCCTGTGGGTGGTGGGAGGGACCTGCTCACCACATGGCAGACAGGAAGGAGGAAGTGAGGCAGAAACGGGCCAAGGAAAACACACACACACCACCTGACCCCCAGGGACCTACTTCTTCCAGCCAGGCCCACCTCCTATAGTTTCCAGAACTTTCCAAAATAGGAGGGCATTTGCTATTCAAGGTTGTGTACAACTACATAACTGGTGAGTCACAGCTGTGCTGTGCATAATCCATCATTTATAACAGAACCCAAGAAGGCTCCCTCTAGGGGTAAGTTTGGGGATTCCCCGGTGGAGAAATGTCAGCAGATGAGTGAGTCAGAAGCAGCCAGCTGGTGTTTCTCCTGACTTACAGGACTCAAGGTCCTAAGCTGGAAACGTGGAAAGAAAGAAGCAAACACCTCTCTTGCGTGAACTTGTCAGTTTCCTTTCTTTCTTTCTGTCCTCACGCCAATCCTCTTTCTGGCCTCCTGAGAGGATGACCTAAGCAGGGAACATTGGAGTCTAAATTCCAAGTGCCACCCAGACACGGTGGCTCCTTCCTGCGAGCCCAGAACTTGGGTATTGAGAGCAGGAGGAGCGAGGAAGTCAAGGTTATCCTCAGCTCCGTGATGGTGGTGAGGCCAGCCTGGGCAACACGAGACTGGTCTGAGGGAAAAGAAGAGATAAGAACGACCACAGATCAGGCAGGATACGGCGGCCCATGCCTGTGGTCCCAGGAGGATTGCCAGTTTGAGGACAGCTTGGGCCACGTATCAAGACCTCATCTGAAAAAAAACAGATCAAGGATAAGGCTATAGCCACGAGTGAGGCCCTCGCCTAGCATGCACAAGGCTCCAGTTCAGTCCCCAGCCCTGAAAAGGAAGAGAGAGCCTGGCATGATGCCCACACGTGCAGTCTCAGCGTGTAGAAGGCAGAGAGAGGAGGGTCACAGCCGCTTGGAGCTCTTCATTTGTCTGGTTAGCAAATACCAGGCCACCCTGGGCTGCACAGAAGACCCTGCAACAAGAAAGGCTTTGGGTGGGGACGGAGATGGGGGCTTGCAGCTTCATAGGTCCATTAAGGAAACGACTGAAATGACGGTGAGCAAAGACCCGGATGAGCCATGACACAGTAGTCAACTCAGGCCAGGCAGATGGCTCGCTCACTTGGCACATAAGCGTGAGGACCCAGGTTCAGCCCTCAGCACCCACATAAAAAGCTGGGTGCAGTGGCATGAGCTTATAAGCCCACTGCTGGAAGGCAGAGGCAGCAGGACTCTGGGGACTCTCTGGCCTGCTAGCCTTGCTTAATCTGGGAGCTCCTGGCCAACCAATGAGAGATACCGTCTCCAAAACAAGGGGAAGCTTATTGAGGAGCAACACCCAGCGTTGACCTCTGGCACGCACATACCCGTGCACGCCCATGCACACACGCACATGTTACACGCACATCTCACAATACACACAGACGTCTCATGTACACACCCATCTCACACACACACACACACACACACACACACACACACACACACACACACTCATAGCTCCCTACTGCTTTACTTCCATTTCTTTTGTTTTTTTTTTTTTTTCAAGAAAGGATCTCATGTAGTCTAGGCTGGCTTCAAATTCAAATCTGTAGCAGAGGCTGGCCTTGAACTCCTGGTCCTTCTGCTACCACTTCCCAAGTGCTGGGATTTCACACTGCACAGTGGTGAAAACTGTAGTGAACACTGAAGCTTATGGAGGGCTGACCACACCCTGGCCTCTTCTCAGTCCTCACAGCAACCGTATGGGGGAGAGGGTTGTTCAGAAGATGGACAGGAAGCTGAGACAGTCTAAATAAGTGGTCGGGTCACACAGTGAGTAAGAACCTGGAATTTACACTCCGGAGGTTTGTCCTGTCTCCAGAGCCAATTTTAGCTACTGCCCACACCAAAGCCTGCCTTGTTGGAGGCCCCAGGTTTTGGCACACTGTTACAAGAAAATGAGGTAATGGGTTTTATTTTGTTAGTTTGGTCTGTATCTGAGTTTCTTAGCATTTGGGATCTTCCCTGGTTTCAGGACATTCTTGGTTTGCCTTAGCTCAATCTCAGCAGCTCTGTATTAGATTAGAGGCCCCCATCTTCACAGGCCTGGCTGGAACAATAAAGGAGATTGATCCTGGGTGAGTGACCGGAAGATTACCTTGTGGCAGGATGACTTTTCCCTCGGTGCCTCCAGACTGAGGCTTCAGAAGTGGGGAATGAGGGGACATGGTGAACGTTACCCATGCTTGGGCCACAGGCGAGAACTCCAAGACCCCAGTAGGCATCTACCAAAGCAGGCAAGCATGTGGTAGACCTTTGCCAGTCTGGCCCACGTCTCTGCTTCACCTCCCCAGGGGAGAAGCTGCTTGAAGGGCAAGTGTTCCAGCTGGAAGACGGGACCACTGCGTACATTCACCAGGTGACGATACAGAAAGGTGAGGCACCCCAGCACAGCCCTGTGCGGAGGGAGGCCTGGCAGCCCTCCCTCGGGCAGCCTCCATGGCCACAAGCTCCAGAGGATGGCTGGCCTTGCTCTCTTCACAGAGTCTTTCTCCTTTGAGGATGGTCAGCCTGTGCAGCTGGAGGATGGCAGCATGGCCTACATACACCACACACCCAAAGGTGGGCCCGCGGTCATCATGGCTGGTGGGGAAAGGAGGCAGAACTGGCGGGGACGGGGGATGGGCACCGGCGCTATCTTCCCTGAACACAACCATGCTTCCCCAAGAGCAGCCTTGCATGCCTTCCCTGGGGCAGACCACAGGAGCAGCTGCCCTTGCCGTAAGACATCGGCATAGGCCTTGATGCTGGCTTTGGCACCAGACCAGCCACCAAGACCTAGGCCTTTCCATTGGGCCTGAGGGAGTTATCACAAACCAGGGGAGAGAAACTTACTCATCTCTAACAGTGAAGGAAGCTCCTCCACAGGCGCACAGGCGCAGTTGCTCACACCTACGCTCCCATTACTTGGGAAGCTGAGGCGGGATTACCAGGAGCTCAAGATCAGACTGTGCTACTTAGTGTGTTTGGGGCTAGCCAGGGCTACGGAATGAGACTGTCTCAAAGACCCAACAGAAAATAGTTTCTGATGTACAGAAGAGTAATCATGTAGTCTGGAAGTGGTTTTGTGGGCAAGCACACACGAGGCATTGCATTCATGCTGGAGTATACACAGCAGAACAAAGTCAGACGGTGGTGCCGTGTTCAGCTGTAGGCTAGCTGTCGGGGATGAAGTGATTGTACACAGAGAGCAGATTCGGAGAGAGCTCCTCTGAGCCAGGGTGGGTAGACTCCTCAGGTACTGGGCTGCTTACATAGCCCTAGATATATAATCATGTAAAATTGGTAGACAGATAGACAGTCACCGATAATGGATCATAAAGAAATTTACAGTTTTGGACTGGAGAGATGGCTCAGCAGTTCGGAGCACTTCCTGCCCTTAGAGAGGACCCAGGCTTGGTTCCCAGCAGCCCCAGTCAGGCCGTATACCAATGCCTATAGCTCCAGTTACAGAGGATGCAATGCTTTCTGGCCTCCTCGGGCTCCTGTACACATTGATGCACATAAACTCCCACAGGCGCCCATGCATACACTTCAGTTTTTAAATCTTCAAATTTCTTTGGCATACATCTAAATTCACTGTTATTGAACACAAATGCAGATTTGCATATTGAGCTCTTGGCTAAATGTCTGCAGCACAGGATGATGATGGCTGAGGAGTGTAGAGCATCTTCAGCATTTCAGATTTGACCAAGTTTCATTTTATAGTCATCATTGCTAAGTGCCACTTCACATCATGTAGTGTAAAATGGCAGCAGTGTGTCTGGGGCCATCTCAAAAGGGGTTGGAAATTCTGTCCTAATCTCAAGCCAGAATTCACTTAACAATTTTTTTTCTTTTGGTTTTTCGAGACAGGGTTTCTCTGTGTATCCTTGGCTGTCCTGGAACTCACTCTATAGACCAGGCTGGCCTCGAACTCACAGAGATCCACCTGCCTTTGCCTCCCGAGTGCTGGGATTAAAGGCGTGCACCACCATAGCCCAGCTTCACTTAACAATTTTTATGAAATTCAAATCAACAATTCAAACTGCAGTTTTTAAAATCAAACCTATAATGCAATATAATCCAAAAGTAGACTGATTTGATACTTATTGAACAACGACAATAGAAAAATATTATTTTTATTTTCTGTGATTAAACAATTATGATTCTGTAAGAGCAGGACACCTTGTATGAAGAGTTAAAAATGCACATCATAACACAGTCTCCAATCTGAGCTGAGGTGTTTCAGGCAGGGTTGGTTTGTGTTGTGTGGCTTGACAGCATGCAGAACACAGAGAGCGTGTTGTGTGTTCAGAACGGAGGCTGTAGTGAGCTCTCGGGTGCGACACTAGCAAGCACCCCAGAAACACCTCAGAGTGGCTGCGCATTTTGCTTTGATTCAGTTTTTAGCCATTGAATATTTAGAAACATTTAATGGTGCCCAGTTTTTCACACCTCCAACATTCAGTTATGTTCAGCCGTCTGGGGTCACCGTCCGCAGTCTAAGCAGCCGGGAGCTAGGGCTCAGCTCCTAGCTGAGGGGTGGCAGTGTGGGCTCAGCACTCCAGACAGGACCAGACTGTGCAGAAGTGGAGGTGGGAGGTGCCATTTGAAGAAAGGCACATCCGAGGATCTCCTGGAGCAGGAAGGCTGGGAAACGGGGCAAAGGGATGAGAGCCAAGGCCAGGGTACTTGGGGCTCATCAGAACAGAGCTCTAGGTCTTTATCCTAAGACCAAACGAACTGGGGTGTGGGGCATGATGAGTACCCGGGCAGGAAGCCTTGGGGGTCATCTATGTCGAGATGATAATGGACCCTGGGAAGCCTTGTCCTTATGAGGGACAGTCCCAGAAGGGCCAACAAGAGAAGCGTCACCACAGTGAAGGCTGGAGAGACCCCACACTGAAACCCCCATTGGTGTACTCACTGCTCATAATTTAAAGTCAGGGTCTCAGCTGGGTCTCCCCC
>CABHPR010118146.1:0-14412 GCA_902168415.1 Peromyscus melanophrys | reverse complement strand
AGAGAGAGAGAGAGAGAGAGAGAGAGAGAGAGAGAGAGAGAGAGAGCTAGCTCGCGAGCTCGCGAGCTCGCACAGGCACAATACATTGATTCCCGCCAACTGGATATTTGTCTTCTAATGTCCAGAGAAAGTTATTCAGACCTCTCCTTCACTTTTCCCGGGCGGAATAATCTCCAGTTTAACTCTGGACAGAGGGAGTACAGTCCGTTCTGGCTACCAGCTTCTAGAAGGGTTAGAATTTTAATTTTTTGGTTACATGAAAAGCTATCTTTAGCTCCCATAAGACTCCCCAAGACCACTGTCTTTTGAGGAGTATAAAGAGCATAAAGAGCCTAGAATTTTCCCTGGACGCAAACATTGACTCTGGTCCCGAGGGGGTGAGGAGAAGGTGAGACAGGCTGTGAAAACGGTGTCAGGGAAACAAAGGGTCGCACACAGAGGAGTCCACGTGAAGAATGTCGGAGAAACAGGAGCATCAAGAGACCCATGGCAAAAGACAAATAACAGCAAATTCAGTTTAGCCCCTTCATTGGCTTTATTTGTAAGCCTAGCGTCAGGCAGTAGTATAGACCCAGAATGGCTCCACTGCCCATGCTCCAGGCCGTCTGTCGTGGGATTTCCTGAGTGTCTGGCTCACTAGGTAGCACAGTCTAGCTTCAAACCAGCTCACCTCCCCCTCTTCCTCTCGAGTGCAGGGCTTGCATGTGGATGCTAACTCCATTACAAATGGAGTCTGTGGTTTAGGTTATGCTGCATCACCAAGTGGACGCATTTTTAATGGGGATGTGATTCACGGTTACATCGTTTGGTCCTTAACACCACTGCACTCCTGGAGGAGTCGTGGGAATTGATGTTTTGCACTCCGTCTCCTCAGCCCCAGGAGCCTCTGGACAAAGGGCAGCTACAACGTTCATAGTCCAGTATTGATCTTGTTTATGATTGAAGCACTCAGCAAGGAAGGGATTGGCTGCTTTGATGGCAGCTGATGGTTTCTTTATGCTTTATGACAGGTGTGGCCCAGGGACCTCTTCTCCAAGCCTGGGAGAATTATTGCTGCAGTTAACAACTCAATTGCTTCTCATTCCTGACATTTTTACCTATCTACCAATTCCTCTCTTTCTCCTCTATTACTAGTGCTCACCCTCCAGGGCTACGGCCAGGCTGTGAGCCTCAGGCTGATGGATTGCCAGGGTCGAAGTTGCCTTTTGTGGGCTGTAGTTTACAGTGCTGGGATGGCCACCTCATTACCCTCTTTACAAAATAAATACCACGGATCCCATGAATAAACTGAAGCTTATGGAACCTGTCATGTGATAGACACAGCTACCTAATCCCATGCTATCTCCTATGCTTTCACTTCACTTCCTACAAGAGAGCTGGGGGAAGAGGCAGGCAGAGAGGACAGGAAGTGGAACTGTTCCCGAGTGGGATAAATGGAGACTTTGGGACTTGTCTATGGGGATGAGGGCGACTCAGGTGCAGTGAGAGGGGAGGGTTGATGAGGAAAAGGCCAGTTTATCTAAAGTGCCTTCAAAGCAAATGCCCTAGCTGCTGACGGGAGACCGTCCACACACTCCTCAGCCTGCCTCTCCTGTACACACCCTGCGGGGTGTTGGGCACCGGTTGTTGGTGTCTTCTTTTTCTAGTTTAACCTGTTTTCTTAGAAATGGCAGAACTGGATCTGTATCTGGAGACAAGTTGGACCAGGAGCCTCAGTAAACAAGATGGGCAGTCTGATCTGCTAGAGCAAGAATCCCCAGGGCACAGGCACTGTTCTCTGGGAAACTTGGCCCCATCAAATGCATACCTGGCTTGAGTACCGTGGAGAAGCTTGGTACCACTCTGACTCACTAAAGATGGTGAGCATCCCAAGCTGGTTTTGGAAGCACCAGCTGGCAGGGTCATTAACACTGGATGTAGAAGGAGAATCCACAAGGTGCTTTGACAGTCTTTCTTGACTTTCATGTGATAAACATGAGTGCTGTAGGCTGCCTCAACTCAGGTAGAACCAACCCACAGTCATGGATCACTCTGCCCAAAGGTGGACTGGCCATATTACCAAAAGTGATCCAGAGGTTCACCACAATCCCTATCAAAATTCCAAAGACATTCTTCCTCAACATAAAAAAAAAAATTCCGCTGGGTGGTGGTGGTGCACGCCTTTAATCCCAGCACTAGGAAGGCAGAGGCAGGTGGATCTCTGTGAGTTCAAGGCCAGCCTGGTCTACAGAGCAAGATGCAGGACAGGCACCAAATCTACATGGAGAAACTCTGTCTCAAAAAAAACAAAAAACAAAACAAAACAAACAAACAAAAAACAACAACAACAAAAATCCTAAAACTCACACGGGACCACAAAAGACCCAAGATGCCGAAAGAATCCTAAGGAAAAAGGGTACAGCCCGAGGCATTACTGAACCTTGTCTCAAGTCAGACTGCAGAGCTATCATGAAAACACAGCATGGCATCAGCACCAACCTAGACATCTAGGCGGATGAAACCGAGTAGAGAACACAGATACAAACCATGGAGTATGGCTACCTGGTTTTTGACAAAGACGCCCCGCACTGGTTAGGTTTTGTTAATTTGACACACTAGAGTCACCTGGGAAGAGGGAGCCTCAGTTGAGGAATTGCCTCCATCAGATTGGCCAATGGTTGATGATTGATGGGGGAGGGCCCAGTCCACTGTGGATGTGCCATCCCTGGGCTGGTGGTCCTGGGTTGTATGAGAAAGCAGGCCAAGCCAGCCATGAGGAACAAGCTAGTAAGCAGCACCCCTCCATGGCCCCTGCATCAGCTCCAGCCTCCAGGTTCCTGACCTGTTTGAGTTCCTGACCTGACTTCCTTTGATGACAGACTGTGACTGGTCGGTGCCTTATCACAGCAGCAAAAAGGAAGCTAGACAGTGCCAAAGCAAACCATGAGGAAAGGACAGCCTCTTCAACAAACGGCACAGGGGACATGTGATGCCTACGTGCAGAAGAATGAAGCTTCATCCTGTCTCTCCCCTTGTGCTAGGGCAAACACTTCAAGATACCGGCATTGGCAAGGACTTTCCGAAAAGGAACCCAGTAGCTCAGAAAATAATACCAAGAATTGATAAATAGGGTCACGTAAAATTACAAAGCTTGTATATAGCTAAAGAAACAGCTGAATGGGACAGATTACAGAATGGGAGAAAAATCTTTGCAAACTTTATATCCAGTGGAAGAGTAATATCTAGACTGTATAAAGAACAAACAAATGAAACCCTATACACCAAAGCACCAAGCAACCCAATCAATAAATGAGATAATGAAATGAACAGACAGACAATTCACAAAATATGAAGTATAAATTGGGCCAATGAACATATGGAAATATGTTTAACATCCTTAGAAACGAGAGAAATACAATTTAAAACTACATTAAGATTCTGTAAGAACAGCTATCATAAAGAAAGCAAAAGCAAAAGATGCTGGTGAAGATGCACTTTTGAAAAAGGGACCTCTTACACGCCGCTAGCAGGCTGGGGGACTGGGAAGGAGGAGACTCAGGGTCATGACTTGCATTAGCTTGGTTTCCATTGCTAAGGCAGACTACTTTGACCAAAGCTACCTGGGGGAGGAGAGGGTTTCTTTGGCTTGCAGTTCACAGTCCTTCATCGAGGGTAGCCAGGGCAGGAGCTGATGTAGAGGCCATGGAGGAACGCTGCTTACAGCTTGTTCTCCATGGCTTACTCAGCCTGCTTTCTTATACAACCTAGGAATACCTGCCCAGCGATGGCACCGCCCAGAGTGGGCTCAATCTTCCTACATCAATCACCAACCAAGAAAAGGCCCTCTAGGCTTCCCCACAGGCCAGTCTGAGGAAGGCAATTCATCAGCTGAGGCTCCTCTTCCCAGATGACTCCAGCTTGTGTAAAGTTGACAAAAACAAAACAAACAAACAAAACCCAACCGTGGCATTACTCCTTCAGCAACCCAGCAGACACTGAGCCCAGACTTAGTTGAGTGGCTAGAAATGTAGTCCTCAGCGCCAGAGAATCAAGAGACAGATCTACAAGGACTCAGATAATTATTAACTAGCAATTAAATTTTTTGTTGATAAACAAATGCCCAGAGAACTCTGAGTTCTTCCTTGTGGAGAAGGGAAGGCTTTCTGGGAGAAGAGGGGACCACTGAGTCTTTCTTGACAGATGGATAAGTAGACCTCCGTACTCAGCATGTCTAGCTGGCTACAAGCCGTCTGAGCTGGTCTGTCTGTACACATGGGCATTTGTGTATTGGAGATGGAGGCTGGGTAGGGACAAGTAATATGGCTGAGAAGTGGTCAAAACAGACGATAGCCATATTTAATTCCCTTTATGTTACTTTTTTATGTGTGTGTGTGTGTGTGTCTGTGTGTGTCTGTGTGTGTGTGTGCCTGTTCATATGTGTACATGCCACAGTGTGCATGGAGTGGCCAGAGTTCTTGACTTCCACCTCGAGATAGGGCCTCTTGTTCATTCACTGTTACGCCAGGCTAGCTGGCCTGTGAGCTTCCTGTGGCTCTCCTGCTCTCCCTTCCCCATCTCACGGAGGGAGACCTAGCATTAAGACACGAATCTGGCTTAACATTGATTCATCCATTCCGGGGATTTGGAGGCAGTTCCTCACCTTTCCATAATAGGCAATTTACCTATGGAGCCATCTCCCTACCCTACCTTTCATGTTTTGGAGGCTCTAAGGAGCTCATGAAGTAGGGGATGTGGTTTCCCATCTGTGTCCTCAAAGCATTGCTGTAGCCTGACAACTGGACAGAGGGACTGTGTCTGGGAGAAGCAAACAAGAAGCCGTGAGAGCTTCCTGACTCACAGCTTGCACTGGCCTCCAATTTACAAGTCCAGGCTCGCTGGAGGCTCCAGGGAATGCTTACAGGTAGAGGCTTGTGAGTTTCAGGCTGTGGGTCACCTGCCTGGCAGTGTAGCCGATGGCAATGTAGCCATGTCTGCTGTGGCTTACTTAACAGCATGAGACGTCAACACCGTCTGAAGCAGGAAAGGGCCTGAGGGGGAGGATGGGGGTGGTTGGAAAGAGTAGGAAGGTGGGTGGCTGCGGTGGGAGACAGGCATCCAGGAGCAACGCCCAGAGTCAATGACAAAGGGGTCTGGAGAAACTTCACTGCTTAGGTCACTGAACCCTGGGCATCACTGCCACTGTCTCTGTGGCATGAACTTGTTTCTGAGAAGGGGGCAGGCTCCATTAATTCTATGACTGTATACTGAGCCACAGCAGTGTGGCTCAGAGTTGGTGGATTCAACTTCAGCCTGTGCCCAGGTTGCAAAGACTCCTGGGAAGTCAGATCTTGCCATTTGGGGGTCCTCAATAGAAAGAGGCACCAAAACCAATGAAGGTGTATAAAATATAGAACTTGGATGGTAGAGGTGACTCAGTGGGTAAGAGTACTAGCTGATCTTCCAGAGGACACAGGTTGAGTTCCCAGCACTCATATGTTGGCTCACAACCAACTGTAACTCCAGTTCTGGGGATCTGACACCCTCTTCTGGCCTCTAAAAACAATGGCACACATGTTCACGACATACTTTCAAGCAAACACCCACACATATGAAATCAAATGAAGGGAAACTTTAAATAAATTGAAGACATAACTTGTTTTTAAAAATAAAATAAATGAAACACAGAACTTGGCAAATAGAAAGGGTGTTCAGATAGCGGATGGCCAGATAGTGTGATCAGCCCTCACTATAGTAGCCTCGGCTGAGGACTGAGGGGCTGGGGGTGCTAAAGCAATGACATGCCTCTGTCAGGGTTCAAACCATTACAGTCTGTGATGAGACTACAGAAGAGTGTCTCACTGAAGCCTCTGGGCAAGTAGTCCAGCGTTCTACCTCTTTACAATGAGGTGACTGCATTGTACACATCCATGTCATAGCCCAGGACATGGGACAGCAGGGCAGGGATCTGAGCACTGGCAGCCTGACTTCTGAGACCCTGGTGACACATTGAAGATGGGGAAATGGTGGTGGCTGGTACTGAGAGTCAACCTGACAAGGTCTAGAATTGTCCACAGACACACCTCTGGGCACGCTTGTAAGGGAGTTCCTGAGGGGCTAACTGAGATGGGAAGACCCACCCTGCATGTAAGTTGGCACCATCCTGTGAGCGGAGGTCCTGGAGGAATGGAAGAGGGAGAGCCAGCTGAATGTTGCATTCATCTCTCCACTTTCCGGATGGTGGATGCCACATGACCAACCACCTCACCATCCTGCCGCCGTGACTTACCCGCCATGGTGGGCTGTACCTCAAACTGAGGTCCCACATAAGCACTTCCTTCCTTAAGTTTCATCAGGCATTTTGTCACGGCGGCAAGTGGAGGAGCTAAGGAGGGTAGATTTTTAAAATTTAGAATATTGTAATCAGATCTCCCTGGGCCTCATCACGTACAGACAAATGAGATCACGTGGACTGTCAACATGACCTTCTGAGAATTCCACTGCAAGGTATTTTTGGAAGTCTCCAAGCACAGCTCATACAGACTTATGAGTCAGACCAAGCTACTGGAGGCCACCACACTGTCATCTTGCTCTGACTGCTGCAGGCCTGCTACAGGAGCTGAGGGCCATGGTGGGAAGCTCCATGGTGGGCACTCCAGTGAGTGGGCAGTCTCCTGTGGCCGTGCTTGACCTCCTGACTCAGTCATTTGTGGTACAGGTCTCTGCCAGCCAGGCTTGAGACCTTTTAGGATGAACTGGCCCATCACTCAGCCTTCAAGCTGTAGATGGCTCAGATCAATCCAGCCCTGGATCCCCTGGGTGAAAGGAACCCTACTGTGTGTGTGCCCTGTGAGCAGAGAAGTTTTGCTCTTTGGCAACATGTGGTGAAGGAAAGCCTCCCACGCACTGGGAAGCTATAGTAGGGTCTACATAGACCATCCGTGCAGGGATGGTAGATGCCGTCAGGGCCAGGGGATGGAAGCAGCCAGCTGTGACATCCTCTCTCCTTCCTCTTCTTTCTTTTAAGGAAATGTCCTCCCTCCCTCCTCCCTCCTTCCCTTCCCCCTTCCCTTCCTACCCTCTTTCCTTTTCTCCTTCCCTTTCTCTCTCCCTCTCGTGTGTGTGTGTGTGTGTGTGTGTGTGTGTGTGTGTGTGTGTGTGTGCATGCGCATGCACACAGAGGCCAGAGGAGGAGGTTGGGTGCCTTCCTTCTTTCCCTCTCTTGCTCCCCTGAGCTGTGGCCACGCCCAGCTTTATATGAGGGTGCTGGGGATCTGAGCCCAAGTCCTGGGATTGTGCAGCCAGTGCTCTTACCATCTGAGCCATCTCCTCAGTCCAGGAAACAAAAAACAAATTGGCTTGTACTACTTTCCTCCCATCCCAACTTCAAGTGCAGTTATTCATCTGGCCAACATCAAGTAGTCACCACTGGCCGATTAGCTGTAAGTTGGGAAGTAGGGAGATGAGCTCTGTCTGGATTCCCCCCTCCCCCAGCAAAGCTTTGGTTGTAGCATTCTGTTGGGAAAGTGATCCCAGGAAGCAGAAGCCAGTGAGCAGCATGAACGGACCAGGAGGAAAACAGTGATTTGGAATGCATTGTGAGTTATTGCTGCTGGCAGTGAGGACCCCTCCACCCCGCCTTCCCCGGTTCTGTACCCCCAGGATGGGCACAGACAGACATCTCCAAGACTGTTTTAAAGGAAAGAAGGTGGGACTATTTACCCACAGCTCCCTGTTCCCATGGGAGTTTATGTGGGGATGGGGGAAGGGGCTGCTTACTTGCCTTGCCCTTCACAGGGCTGAGCTGGAGTCTTCACAGCAGAGAGAAACAAGCCAACCACAAGAGTTACTGTCCAAGGAGGAAGCTCTCCATCACAAGTAGATTGAAGTCAAGGACGGGGCAAAAGCCATGGCACAATACCAAACTCCTTTATGCAGCTGTTACAGTCAGGTGGAGTCCTTTGTGTAGGGCACAGTACCTGCCTGGGAACTCTGTTTGCTGGCGTTGTTTCTGTGACAATGCTGTGTGCAATGTGCTCTGGAACTCCGTGGGCACACTCTGAGGGCTTGAGTTTGGCTTGTCAATCATGTTGTGCTAATGCACGTCTTTTTGTACTCCCCCTTCACCGGGCAAATGCCCTGATTTGGGGGTCTGTCAGGTAACAGGAACCCTGTCCTGAGTCTCCATGTTCCTGTCTGGCCACACCCTGCTCTGCCAGATCCCCCCAAAGGATGTAGGAACTAAGGTTCAACTCTGAATGTGGACTAAGCAAGCCCCGCTTGTCTGCCTTCTAATGTCACTCTGCTGTGCTGTGGGGGACAAGTAGACCTAAGTCGTTTGGCTTTTGAGTGACCAATGGATGAGAGGCTGCAGCATGCAGAAAGTGCATGTGCTGCACACCCACTCAGACGGGGTCGGGGGAGAAACTGCTCTTCCAGGCTGCCTCAGTTGAGCTGATGACCAAATCCTCTCAAAGGAGGAGGGCCAGGACATCTGAGAACAAACGATGAATGTGCCTTTCACGGGCACCTTCGAAGGCCAGCCCAGTCCAGCCTGTATGTATCCATCTAATCTCTGTTGCTGTGTGTGATTGGCTAGTCCTCTCTCCCTCCCGTGCCCTGGTTGAGCCTTGACTCTTCTGACCTCAGATCTATGCCTAAGATTTAACAATTGACTTAGCTCCTCGGGAGCTGCTCGGGTCCCTCCTTGCTGGCTGCTCCAGCGGATGCCTAGCTTCTACAGCTTCAGGCTTCGCAGGGCTGCCATTCCTATGACCTCACAGCCTGTCTTAGGCTCTTGGGGTTCTAGAAGCTGCTCTCAACCCATCTTTACTCTTATAAAAGGGAAATGGTGATGCCCGCTCACCCGGGGTGAGGGCTCAGATTCACCCTTATTCCAAATGCTAATATATTGATGGGGAAAAATGCCTCTGTAGGGCCACAGTCTTTTATCCATAATCTCAACTCAACAACTCTGTGATGATTAATACTGATTGTCAACTTGAGAGGATCTAGAGTTGCAGAGGAGCTGACCCTGGGCATACGCATGCACGAAGGGGTCTGTAGGTCAGGTGAACTGAGATGGACAGTCTCACCATAATGTGGTCACTGTCCCATGGGCTGACATCCTCATTTCCCTTCTGTTGATAAAACACTCTCCTCTGAAGCCATTAGGGGGAGGAAAGGATTGCGGCTTACAGAGGATACAGAGGGGAAGCATGGCAGCAGGAGCTGCAAGCTGGCTCATCACATTTTCATTTCACATAGGAAGCAGAAAGTGGGGTGAGGCTGTAAAACCCCCAAAACCACACCCAGTGGCGTACTTCCTCCAGTGAGGCTCCACCTCCTAAATGTTCCATAACCTTTCCAAACAGCGCCACCAACAGGGGACCAAGTTTTCAACTACATGAGCTTGTGGTGGACATTTCTCATTCAAACCACTCCAGCTGGGATTTCAGACTACCTCAGGAGGAAGAGGGGACAGGGAGGAGAAAAGCAAGCAAGCTGAAGAGGGAGCTAGCTGAGCCCAGTGCTCATGTCTCTACCTTCTGCCTGTGGATGCGATGTGGCCAGCTGCCTCAAATCCCTGCTGCCATACCTCACCACGATGAACTACAGCTCCTTGAACTGTGAACAAGATGAACCCTAATTTCCGTGTGTTGCTTTTTACTAGAAAGTTTGTCCCAGCGATGAGGAAAGTAACTAATACAACTTTGAAAACCAGAAGTTGGTTGTGACCAGAGTAACACATGCTGACCTGACCCGTGTTTTTTAGCAGAGATGGAGAGTGTCTGTGGAGAGGAGAGGGATTGCTGATTTTAGGCTGTGGCTAGACACACTTAGTGCTCATAAGTATCAATGCCATTGTTCTCTCAGAGCCCACTGAGGACTTACATATGATGTGGTCCATGTACCAATTACCCTTCCAAAATGCCTCCTGAATTCTGGAGTATCTCTGGCCTCGGGAGTCTTAGCTGGGGAGTTGGGTGTAGTGGGTAGCCATTCCAGCTTTGGTTTGGAAGTTCCAACCCCCATTGAGGCTTCGGCAACTATCACGCCTACAAGGTGGGGCCAAGGGAGGGCCCTGAAGACCCGAGATCGGGATGCGGGGCGCTCTCTTCCTGCTTGGAAGCTGGACGCTAGAGGTAGACCAAGGAGAGTTCTCCAGAGAACACTGCCGGACTGTGCTAGTCTTTCCCAGAACCTGCAACCTACCTATCCCTTCATTTGTAAGTTACACCATTAAACAAATCTCCCTTTTAACTACATGGAGTGGCCTTAATAATTTCACCAATAGTTGGGGGTCCTCTTGGGATACTGAGGACCTGGGGCAAATGACCACGAGTGGCCTTTGTCCTCCATGATTGAGGAGGCAAAAACACAAGCGGAACTGAAGCCGGAGAAGAAGGCCACTGACCTTTAATTCTGAATCAGTGAAATGCCAGCAGCACAGTGACACCTCTTCCAAAAAGGGAACAGAAACCCCTGCCCCCTCTAAGCCACACTCAGGAATTCAGCGGCCCCTGCAGTAGCTTGACCCCATGACCAAAATAAGATCTAGATAACACTTTTGGGTCTTTGTCCTTTTCTGTCCCTTCCTCTCCTTCTTCCCTTTGCCCTTTGCCCTCCAAGCTTTCCCATCCTCTACCCTTAAAAGAATACATCAGACTCTTTGGGTATATCCTGGTTAGGATACAGCAGTTTGGTGAGCTGACATGGGGTATCTCTAGACCTCCACAGTGTTTACCTCATCCTGCAAGGAGACTCTCTCAGATACCCTACTGGGAATTATGGGTCATTCCCAGACCCCTCAGTTAACCATTTATCAGGTCCCCCACAGCTATCGTGTGTAAGATGATCTTGGAAGAACTCTTAACTCCATCTCCACATATGGCCCATCAGCCCCCATGTCAGATGAGAGCTAGGTGTCCTCATGGTGCCTGAAATCCAAGTTCTGTGAAGTGAACTTCAGAGTTGGGTGTGGGGTCTTGTGCCAGATGATACTACAGGAGCCAACAGAAGAACAGGAAAGGAAGAATTGTCTGGCCTCCCCCCACTTCCTGCTGCCCTTGGCTTCTGGCCTAAGCTACAATGACAGGGTGGTGAGGGCGGGTCAGAACACGGTTGCTACTAACAATGCAGGGTTGGGAGAGTCAGTACAAATCAGAGTGCAGGCGATGGCAACAGGCAGAAAATCCACCCAAAGATTTGCGGGAAAAACAAAGCAAGTATGCAGCCTCCTGCTGGCGAGGAAGCCCCATTAACCTTGGGCATTGGGTTCCGTAAGATGGACCCCTGGGATGTGGATGGTTTCTTCTGGGTAAGAGAATCTGCCCAGACTGTCAAAATCAATGAGTTGCTCTATAGAGCAAACACCAACCGTTATTGGTAATTCTTTGGTTATGAGTGAAAATCAACAATTCAGCAAAACCAGCTCCATCTAGTAATCTCTTAGAGGCCCCTCCTTGTCAGGAAGCTGCAGGTTGAAGGAAGCATAGACACCTGAGGGGAGACCTCCCTTAGGTGTGTCCAGCCTGAGGCCCCAGGACCTCATGTACCCCAAGACAGCTATGAGTACAGCCCAACACAAACTGTAAACTTACTTAAGACATGAGAGTTTTCTTTTAACTCATCTGCACTGTTTGGGGGTGTGACCTCTGGGGATGACAATGCCTGTCAGGAAGGTTGGGCAGGACCGCAAGGTAATGAGTTACCAGAGTGCCTGAAGTCTTAAGATCCAAACCATGCAAGTTCTGGGAAGCTGTTATAACTGGTTACCCTAGGTCAGCAGTTCTAGCTCGTTTTTTAGATTTGTTTTTATGTTTTAAATCCTGTGTGCTGCATGTATGTATACAGGAGCACAGGGATCTTAAAGGCCAGAAGATGACATCAGATCCCCTGGAACTGGAGTTTACTGTGGTGTGAGCCACATGTGGGTGCTGGGAATTGAACTCTGGTCCTCTGCGAGAGCAGCCAGAACTCTTAACCACAGGTCAATGGTTCTTAATTGAGGTAATCCCTACCACATGACAATGTTAACAGAAAATTTCAGTTTCTGGGTTAAGTTTCAATTTTAGAATATATGTACATATATATTCTAAGTTGTATTTTATATATCTTAGAATATATAATTAATTATATGTAACATACAATTACATAGTTAAATTATAAATAATTATTCCTTATATCGGGATATAGTGATGATGAGGATAGAGCCGAGGGTCCTATACATGCTAGGCAAGGCCCTACCACTTTCTGCACCCCTAAGTCTCCAACAGTGAATGAATTTTTAGTGAAGTGTGTCTCAAATATTGTAATGGACACGCTTTACAGTAAAAAAAAAAACCCTCAATTATTAGTTATATGAAATTCAAATTTAAGTAATTTATTTTAGTAAATCTGTCAATCATACTCCCAGGAGATATTTGGCACAGTACAGTTTGGTGGGTGGGGGTTGCTACTGGCATTAGATGGGTAAGGCCAGAGATGCTGCTTAATGTCCCACAATGCACCAGTGCACGTGATCACTCCATAACAAAGAATTATCTAACCTGTGCTGTCAGTGACTGCTGAGGTTGAGGGAACCTGCCCTGTGTTCTTGAGTTATATCAGCTGGACAACCATGAAATCCCATTGTCCCCTGGAAAATACCAAGGGGCCGAGTGGCTTCCCTGCTTCACACACACACACAGATATAAAGTACATTCCTAATTTTTTTTTTTTTTTTTTTTTTTTTTTGGTTTTTCGAGACAGAGTTTCTCTGTGCAGCTTTGCACCTTTCCTGGAACTCACTTTGTAGACCAGGCCAGCCTCGAACTCACAGAGATTCGCCTGCCTCTGCCTCCCGAGTGCTGGGATTAAAGACGTGCGCCACCACCGCCCAGCCATTCCTAATTTTTAATGCCCTAGGTCAGAATCAACAGTCACCCACTTAAGGAGCACCCAGCAAGCAAGGCATACTGGGAGAACAAGGCAGGGTTCCCTGAAGTGACAGTGCAGGGGGAAGCGGAGTCAGGGAGGTCTCTAGGAGCCTCCATCTCCCCACACACTGACAGGGATATTGTACCCCTGAAGCTTGTCCTTGGCTTTGACAGGAGCCTCAGAATGTCTTCATTGTTTCACACACACACACACACACACACACACACACACACACACACACACACACACAGGTACTGACCACGCCCGAGCACTTCCTGAAGGAAATGGTAGCAGCAGGGATTTTGTGTAAAGCTGGAATAAGGGGAGCTTTATCTTCCCAGAAACACATCCTTTCTCCTTGCTACCTCCTCTCCTGCGGCAGCCTGTGCAGCTCAGGGCCACAGAAGGGCTTTGTGCTCTCCTCTCTCCCTGTGGTTCATACCAAACAATGATAGGCCACCACTCGAAAGTCCACACACAGCCTCACCAGCGTGAGGAGGTGGGGAAAAGAATTTTGAAGGAATACATCAAGTGTCGACTCTGCCTAGTTCTCTAGGGTGTAAACTATGAAATGTAGATCTGGCCTTCTCCTGAAGAGACCAGAGTTTGACTCCCCTCTGTGTTACAGAGAAGTGGGAATTAGTGTTGATGGAACAGAGCACCAGCTGGGGAAAGTCAGAAGGTGCTAGAGAGGCTCGTGCTTGTGACAAGTCATAATATGGTTGCATTTAATAATTAAGACTGTACGCATGAGAGTGTTTGAGGGGTAGAGTTAATATTGCTTATTCAACTGTGTGTGTGTGCGTGTGTGTGCGTGTGTGTGTGTGTGTGTGTGTGTGTGTGTTTTACAAATGGAGTTGGCATGGGGCTCGTCTTGGCACAGTAACCCTTGAGGATCCCTGACTTACCCAAGGTTGACATGGGTCTGCTTACATATTTTCCTCAAATAAATTGGCCCGTGGCTTCATCCTTAGAGTTACATGGATTTTGCTTGTGTCTTCCAACTCTTGGTTCTTGGCACAAGCTACAAATATGGTGTCTTGTGTCTTCCTGCAAAGCCACTGATCCTATCACAGGCTCCCCACCTTTATGACCTTGTGTAACCCAAGTACCTCACATGAAGTACCTAAGTGCCCACCCCCGAAAGCCAGTGTGTGAGTTTGAGGATTAAGTCTGTGATACATGAACTTTTAAAAAATTAGTTTACATTTTATTTTGTTTTGTTTTAGATTAGTGTACAAAGCAATGGGTTTTGTTGTGGAATTTTCACACATCCTGTGTCGATGTCTTGCTCCCATCTCTCCTCTCTGTGAGCTGTCCTTCGTCATTCAGGTTTATTCTGTCATCCCTTCCTCTTCTTGCTTCTCCTTCCTGTCTTCTCTTCCTCCTCTCCCTCCCTTCTCAACCATTCCTGAAAATCTTCTTCTTCTCCCACAGTCTCAGTATAAGATTCATGAGCAACCCAGCACACACACACACACACACACACACACACACACACACACACACACACAC
>CABHPR010118145.1:10034-25683 GCA_902168415.1 Peromyscus melanophrys | reverse complement strand
CCAGAGACACAGGACCTGCTTTGCGGGGGTAGAGAAGGCGAGCTAGATGGAGGACAAGAACAGAGGCATTGCTGCAGCCATGGTGGCTCCAGATCAGGAAGTTTTATTGCTGACATGCAGGAAGAGTCCCCATGTAGTACAAAAATACGTCTTTATACAAACTTTTTTGTGACTTTTTCCATTGTGGTTTTTTTTTTTTTTTTTTTTTTTGTTTTTTTCTTTACAATAGGACTTCTCAGTGTGTGACACCAGTGAGGGCAGGCCAGAACTCTTCTCCTCTGCATCGCCAGAATACCATCAGACCGAGGCTTGACCTCGGAAGGAACCAGGCGTCTGATGGGCTCTGCAGACCTGAAGGTATTGCTTTTAAAAGGAGGGCTGTGGATGCAGGCCTGAGACACTGGGCAGAGGCTCCGCCCAGGAGGGCCCTAGCCAGGCCTCAGAGCCTCACTGGAGGGCAGTCACGGCTCGGAGCCCAGGCTGACTGCGTTCCTGCTCCCTTAGGAGACTTTTCATTATCAAATAAATACAGAAAAGAGCCCTCCCCCCAACGCAGCAGCACCATGCCCTGACTCTCAGCGGCTGGATGGCTGAACTCGAGGCAGAACTGGGTGCTAGGGGAGTAAGTGCTGGGCTCAGGTGGGCTCCTGCAGACCCAGCGAAACAGAGGCACAGGCGCCCAGGGCGGGGATCGGGGGTATGGGGAGGGAGGGGCATGGGCAGCCCTGCTACTGCTGGCAAGAGGTGGCCCCATTTTTTCCAGATGGGGAAACTGAGGCACAAGGAGGTTTGGGAACTTGCCCAAGGTCACTCACAGTGAGTCAGCTTTTCAGGGGGTGAGGGGCAGCTCACACTCTAGGAAACATGGTCTCCCCCACTGGAGAGCAAGAGGCAGGAAGGGTCTAGGACTGCCAGAAGGGAGACATGGTCCTCTCTGAGGGTACACAGGGTGTAGGCCTCCAGAGTTGGGGCTTTGCTTGGTACTGGGTGCGCCAAGTCCAGTGCAGGGAGGGGCAGTCTGGAGAGAACAGCATTTCTGGCAAGACGGGCATCCACTTCAAAATTCCGGCTCAAAAAGGGTAGCAGGGCTGTTCTCACACCAGGTAGGTAGGTCCCCGATCCCTACAGGTTTCCCTCCAAGTCTTCTACCCCCAGGTAGGCATCTGCCCAGGGTCTGCTGGGAGAGATACACTTCTGAGGCAAGGTAGGAGGGTCTCTGAGCACAAGTGGCCTGTCCCCAGCAGGCCCAGAGCATCCTCCAAAGTTGGCCGCAGGTCCCTTCACACTCTGTCCATGTTACCTGGGTACCACGTGAAGGATGGAGGAGGCAAGGTTAATGCGCATGTGCAGCACCTCAGAGAAGCTACTAAGACAGAGAAAGAGCCAAGTCTAGAAACAGGGTGGGTTGAGAGCAGAGAACCGGCAAGAGAATCCCTAGGTGCCTGGGGGTGAGAAGGGAGCCTACATACAGATGTGGGCCCCATTATCCAGCCGGGCTGGGGGGCAGAGAGTAGCCATGGGCTGAACCTAGAGATGGGAGAGAATTTGGGTTCAGTAAAAAAATAAATATATTTGAATTGGGCGGAAGATGAGGTGAAAGCGTTTCAAAGCTCAGACCGAGGGCAGGCCCTGGGGGAGGGGGTAGGGGGGGGGGAACACGGACAGTGGAAAGGGGTGCTTACTGGGGGCCAGTAGCGAGCGGCATGGTCAGCTTATATGGACTGTGGGGAGCAGTGGCCTGGCCAGGCTGTGGCTGTTCCAGGGCCTGGGTGGCGAGCATAGGCTCCCTTCTTTCCTCCCAGCACTCGGTCCAGAGACAGCGTGGTTAGAGACAGAGAGGTAGATTAAAATGTCATGATTAAAAGCAGATCGGGTATCTAGAATTCTCAGATTTAAAAAAAAAAAAATCAAGCAATCATCCCAAAAGGTAGCTTTGTGGTACCTCTGTTGACCCTGGCTTTGACCTGGGCTGTCCCTATCCCTGCCCTGTCCCCACTGCAGCCTGGGAGTCAGTCCAGCACTGCAGGACCCAGGCCCAGGCCCGATGGCTGGGCCTCAGGTGGGCCGAAGAGAGGTGTGCTGGGGCGGTGCGCTAGCTAAGGGCACTATTTCCGCAGATAGCGCTGTGCCAGGATGGCTGTGTCCAAGGAGGTCATGGGCTGCGCGTCATGGCCCAGCCGTCGCACCGGTGGCATGCTCCCGAACTGCCGCTTGGGCACCCACGTCCGGGCCTCATGGATGGAGCTCTTCTCTTCAGCAAGCAGCAGCTGCTGTCGCATGTAGTTCTCAAACTCATACTGGGAACACTCCTCTGTCACTTTCGCCTGGGAGACCAAGAGACCATGGTGAAGGTGAAGACCTATCACAGGGAGCCTCCTCACCTTGCTGGCTGATGGGGTGGCTGCAGGAGGCTCTAGCTGGCTTCTGACTTGGGTCACTACCTTCTGGGTGGCATTAGCACCCTCACCCATGGTGGGGGTGTGTATGTGTATGAGGGTGGGGTGTAGGTGGTCTCTGAACTCTGAGGGTTAAGAGCAGAGTGACTCTCCAACCCTCAAGCTGAGCTCCCTCCTGGGCAGGCAGGCAGTGCGAGACTGTGGAGGCAAGTCCTGACTGGCGGCAGGCAGGGTTCTGGAACCAAGGCACAGCTCCCCTGCTGTCAAGCTGTGTGACTGTGGACATATGGGTTTACTTCTCTGATCCTCAGACTCTTCCTTTGTCAATGGGATAAAAATATGGACCACAGGCCTTAGGGTGGACTGAAGGGAGCCGGACAGGGCTTCCAGGCATGGCCCCGCCTGGTCCTACCTGCCCACTGCTTGCTAGGGAGCTCCCAGGGAAGGTCACTGTAACTGCTCAGGTCCAACTTCCCTCCCGGGGGCACCGAGACCACCCACAGCTGCTGCCTAGCACTCTTTTCTTTGTCCCCACCCATCACTCAGCACTTTCTCCAGTAGCTGACCCCAGGTCAGCTAGCTGTCTCTTCTCAGGCTGGAGACCTTGGGTTGGCAGGACACAGGCTGGGGACCCTGGGTGGATGGGACACAGGCTGGGGACCTCTGGCAGACGGGACATAGGCTGGGGACCTGGAGTGGACAGGACACAGGCTGGGGACCTCAGGTGGACAGGACACAGGCAGGCCAGAACCTGGCCCTCCCTCTCCACACTCACCTCCTGGGAGCTGTCAGAGTTGCTTATTTGGTCATCAATGTCTGGAACCACTTGCAAAGGCCCACTCAGAGAGGACAGTGACTGCCTGCAGGGAAGGGGACATGCCAGATTAGACAGGTCCCTCCTGCTCCTGACTTGCTACAGTCAGTCCAGCTTAGGACCCAGTCAGTACCTGCCTAACATGGCTGACTGCTCTGGGCCTCTATCTTCTGGTCCAATAAAAAGTGGACATCCCCTGCTGCAAGGGCTGCGGTAGGAATTCAGCAAGGCAATGGCCACCTCACAGTCGGCACGTCATGCAGGCAGGAGATGCCCATTCTGCACTCTGCCTACACCCTCAGAGCCCTGTCTTTAGGACAATCTGAAGCTGGTGGTCTAGCAGAGAAAAGGGCTGCTGGTCTGTGCAGGGCAGCAGAGCATCTGAGCTCCAGACCTTGTGCAGGCCCACTTACCAAGATGCGATGATGGCACTGAGGGCCTCGAGGACATCAGCAGCAGCCAGGCGTTGCTGGGGGTCAAGGACCAGCAGTTTCCGGATAAGACACACTGTGTTCTCAGAGACCCTCCCATCCCTGGACAGGGAGGAAGAGGAAGAAGCCTCAGCAGGGTGACGGGGGCTGGTCTTTGACACAGGGCTCCGGGACCCCAGCAGTATTGCTGTCTCTTCCCTGAAATCCCAGAGGGCCAGCTGATCCCTTCCCCACCCCTCCCAGGAAGCAGGACTCACTCGGGGATGGTGTACTCAGCAGCCTTGATCTTGCGGAAGAGCTCCTGTGGGATGCTGTCGTAGAAGGGGAATTGGCCGTAGAGCATGGTGAAGAGAACCACACCCAGGGCCCACATGTCACTAGGCTTGCCCCGGTATGGCCGGCCTAGGGACAAAGCACATGAACACTTGGTTGGAATGACATACCCGGGCAGCTCCTCACTCCAAATCCCACCTCTGCTTCAGATCCTTTTACCATTCTTCCCCTCAGGGCAAGCAAGTGTAGTCCAGAGCTCCTGCACGCTCGCTCACCAGTCCCCTGTTCCCAGGATGACACCTGGGTATGTGCAGCCCACCCACCTTGCCCTGCTCTGCTGGACTCTGTATCTTCTTCATCAGCCTAGGAGACTCTGGGAGCTAGCTGCCACTCCCACAGCCAGGAAAGCAGCTCAGCTCAGGCGGCCAGTATGTCTGTAGACACAGCTGGCAGCCCCATCCCCCCATCCTTCGCCCTCCCCCCCTCCCCAGTCTCTGCTGCTTCTCAGCTCTCCACTAGATGGTGAGTTCTCTGACACAGACGTCAGTTACTGCGCTCACTGCCTGTGCCCAGCCTGGACCTGCACATTTACTCCATCAACCTCTCGCCAGCTTCCTTGTCAGTGGTATGGTCTGCATGTCCCCACCACAGGGAGGGCGAGTGGGAAAGGAGGCTGTGATGGACATATGGACCACAAAAGCCAGAGGGACTATCTGGAGGGAGAAAGGGGACCAGAGGACCACGGGAGAGGAATGAAAGGCAAACAGGAACAAAGCATGCTGATATATATATGTGCATAAAAATGACAACATCATGGGCGGTGGTGGCACACGCCTTTAATCCCAGCACTCGGGAAGCAGAGCCAGGCGGATCTCTGTGAGTTTGAGGCCAGCCTGGTCTACAGAGTGAGATCCAGGACAGGCACCCAGGACAGGCACCAAAACAACACAGAGAAACCCTGTCTTGAAACCCCCCCCCCCAAAAAAAAGAAAATGTCACAGTCACAGCGAAACTTATTACTAATTTTTGAAGGTACAAAAAGGTCACCCTAGCCTCAGTCCTTATCTGTAAAAAGAAGTTTTGTGAAATTGTCCTCAGGATAGCAGTGTGACTTTATTTGGGGGCAGGAGTGTTGAGATAGGGTCTTGTTATGTGACCCAGGCTAGCCCAGAACTCAATATCCTCCTGCCTCTGCCTCCTGAGTGCTGGGACGCCGGATGTGTGATACCATGCTCACACAACTGGACTTCTAGTTCTTAACACTGCAGCTTAAATGCCACAACCTGGGGAAGATCCTAGTGCCCTTACATGCTCTTTTGGAATGCCCAGCTCTCTCTCATAGCTCTAACCTCATGTGGGCACGTGGCTTGTTTCTCCATTAGAGTGGAGATCTGGACAGGGTGGGTCAGGAAAGCCCAGGACCTAGTACAGGGCCTGCCCTCAGGCTACCATCTGTTCAAGGAGTGTACTGCCACAATGTGGGGACCACACATACCACTGAGCACATCAGGACTGATGTAGGCAGGGCTCCCCCTCTGGTCCTTCAGCAGGTCCCCCTCACTCACAAGGTGTTTCCCAAGGCAGAAGTTGGTGATAGTTATCCGATGGGTCCTAAGAATGGGAGGTAGAGAGTGAACACAGAGGCCCCAGAGCCAGGTACTCTGCTGGGGCAAGCCTCCTTATTCTACACAAAAGCATCCAGGCTTCTCTTCAAGAGGACAGCAGCCACCTCCGCTGAACCTCTGCTCTGGCTGAATCTCAGGGGTACAGCTTACAGCTGGAACAGTTCCCAGAGATTTTCACCATATTCAAGATTGGGAGCAACCCGCAACTTCACTGACTCCCCATTTGCACACGCAGGAAAAAGACCAGCAGACACGAACACCTTACTTACCCTTCCCCCCTCACTGTGCTGTGGCCACTGCAGAGGACAGTCTGAGGCACCCTCTCAGCAGGAAGTCCGGTATACCACAGTATACCAGGCCTGGGCCTCACATGGGGACTCTGGTCCCATGGGAACTTTCCACATGTTCTGGTGGAGTGTGGAAGCTGATCCTATGTCATACCCTCCATTGCTCAATATACTAGGTGTATGGGTGTTTTGCCTGCATGTATTTGTTTGCCCCACCCCACCCCACCTCCCCTTTCCACTCCAAGACAGGGTTTCTCTGTGTAGCCCTGGCTGTCCTGGAACTTGCTCTGTAGACCAGGCTGGCCTCGAACTCACAGAGATCCTCCTGCTTCTACCTCCCAATGCTGGGATTACAGGTGTGCACCGCCACTCAGCTTGCCTCCATGTATGCTTGTACCCCAACCACGTAAGTGCCTGGTGCCCTTGGAGGCCAGAAGAGGGCAGTGGATCCCCTGGGGCCGGAGTTATAGATAGTGAACCATCTCTCCAGCCCCCTTTACATAACTTTTTGAGACAGGTACAGGGTCTTACTGAAACCAGAGCTCACCAATTTGGCAAGACTACCTGGTCAGCAAGTCCCAGGGATCCTCTTGTTTATTCTTCAACAGGGATGGGATTATAGGCTCATGCCACCATTCCAGCTTTTTAAACTATGGATCTGAACTCAAATCCTCCATACTTGCCTGGCAAGCACTTAACCAACTGGACTATCTTCCCTGGGGAAGCTGGTCTCTCCAGAGAGCCCTGGCGTCCAGTTAGGTGAGTGTGTCATCTCAGCTCTTCCCAGTCCTCACAATCCTCAGAGCTAACAGAATGGGAATGGAGGGTGCCAGCACAGAGCAATGGTACAATTAACCAATCTCAACCACTCTATCTTTCTAAAACCCCACTGTGGCCAAGCCCCCCGGGAGACTCAGCACTGGAAGGGTGGAGAGCTTTTCCTGCTTCATGGTAGGGCATGCACACTGCTGTTGATATGAGGTGGCTAGCCATGAGCCCAATAGCTAGCAGATGGTCAGCAATACAGGTCTGGGTCTCCACTGGTTCAAGGCCTCAAAGAGAGGGGGTTCACTCCAGAAAGGGAAGGCACTGTGAGCCGGTGATGCTGCCAGGCCAGCTCTGCCATGGTGGGATTCCCTTTGCTAACAGCTGTGAGCAGGTAGCCTTTCTTCAAGAGTTCTGGGGTCCAGCTGCACAGGCTTGAGGAGGCTCACCCTGCAGAACCCACACTGTCTATCTTTTGAACGAGGCACTGCCCTGAAGTGTAGCAGGTCACTGGGGGCTGTAGCCACACCACATCATGCACACAGGCTTAGTGGGCACATTTCGGAGTCACCATGAGACAATGTATTGTCTATTTCCAACAACCTTTGTGGCTGTTTCGTTTCCTGTAGTGCTAGGGGTCAAAGCCAGGGCTTGTACCCACCAGCCCTATTCCCCAAAATTATGAACCCTAGTACCGTCACTGACTGTAGCTTCCTGACGCTCCTCATTTGGAGCAGCAGGGTCTCTGGGAGGAATGTGGCTCCCATATAGTGGGTAAGAGTCATTAGTACGCTGGGGCCAGCCTCCCAGGAGAGCCCTTGGCGTAAGGAGG
Source organism: Peromyscus melanophrys (assembly GCA_902168415.1). Classification (NCBI taxonomy): domain Eukaryota; kingdom Metazoa; phylum Chordata; class Mammalia; order Rodentia; family Cricetidae; genus Peromyscus; species Peromyscus melanophrys. The sequence continues at coordinate 18,260 of CABHPR010118145.1, read as the reverse complement.
GGAGCCGAGACAAGCAGATATTGCTCTGCTGTTACAGAGGAAATGATGGAGGGTAGCACACAGGAAATCCACAGAGCTGGCTTTGGGGCCTGGCACTTCTATCCTTTTGCCAGGACTCAGGTGGACTGTTTTCATTATTCCCACAGCGGCCTGTGAGGGAGACTTGACTTTTCTTTGGTTTTTTGAGACAGGGTTTCTCTGTGTAGTTTTGGTACCTTTCCTGGAGCTCGCTTTGGAGACCAGGCTGGCCTCGAACTCACAGAGAGCCGCCTGGTTCTGCCTCCCAACTTTTCAGTTCCTCATCAGGAGGTATAACTAAAGTCTAGAAGTAAAGGGACCCGCCCAAGGTCACACAGCTTGGGAGAACTGGGAGGTAGGTCGAAGCCCAGCTGTAAGGCCTCAGAGCCCTGGGGAGAACCCAGCCCCCTAAGGACTTTTCCTTCTCTTCCATCCAGGTAGTTTCAGGCTACTGTGTCCTAGGACAATAGACTCTTCTCTGAGAATCGTCAACAGGAGGCTCTGGGCTCGGAACCTTTCTAGGAAGCCCACGGTGTGGTTCTCCCACTACAGCTGGGGATGAAAGGGAGGGTGGCCTTTGTCAAGAGGACCTAGGGGAGCACCAGTGAGGAGGGGTGTCTCTTCCCTAACTGCACTGGCTTGTGCTTACTGGCCGAGCATGGCAGCTGGGGAACAGTGGCGAGATGCTCAATGAGGGGCCTTGTGCACGTCTTTCTAGAAGAGCCTCCAGGGCAGCGGGAGGGCGGGCTCAAGAGCAGGGTATGTGGCTGTGAGTGGACTTCCCCAGGAGCTGCATCCAAGAGGCTCTGAGAGCCCTTCAGCTACCTCAGGGAATTCTGCTGGCAAAGGGCTCGGCACAAACAAAGGCCAGTCTGTCTCCACATTCTCAGTGGAAATGTGGGCTCCAGCTCTAGCCCAGGATGCCCTGCAGGATAGAACCTAAGAATGCAGATGAACAGTCCCAGCGAGGCTCATCTGCATGTTGGGATGCGGATGCCCCAGCTGTGAGCCTCCTCTGTCACTGCTCCTGACACAGTACTGACTGTAAGGTTTCACAGAACAGCACTGGGTTTCTGTGCCGGCCACTGCGGCCACAGATGCATCCTGTGGTCTCAGGCGTGGGATGCTGGGAGGGTAGTCAAGCAGGGGCAGTGGGCCCGATCCTGCCTGTGCCACTGCCTTGCTGTGTGAAGCTCCTGCTAAACTCAAACGTCCTTTTCTATGAGGGGGAAAATGGCAAAGCCTGACTCTCAGGATCAGGCTGGATCTGACTGGGTAAGAAGACAGTCTACAGTGGGCACAGAGCTCCAGGCTTGCCAGAAGAAGCTGCCAACAGCCTCTCATTCTCTGCCAGCTGGCATGCCCAGGACAGCCTAGGAAAGCCACTGTCTTCGACATGGGTGACAACCGGCCCTGGAGCACATGCACTGGTGTTGCCACTCTAGGTCCTGCAGCAGGATGGCCGACTTTCTGCCTGTGGGGGCCGTTCTACCACTGAGGTACCTGGAGTCTCTCCCACAGGAAACGCCATGGTCAGCCCAGAGACCTCCTAAGGCTTGGCAATGCTTGCCTGCCTCGCCACAACCACCCACATTGGCAGGGTGGCATACAGCTCCCCGGGAGTCCCAGACCCCTTAGCTGGTTCTGACAGGAGGGTAAGGGCATCGAGGGGTAGCAGCGGGGTGATGTGCGTCAGCAGGGGCTGCTTTGGGTGAGTCACACTTCAGCTATGGCCTCTGGGCTACCACAGTGTTCTGCTTTTCTAGGAACTGGTATGCAACTTGCCTACCCAAGAGGAAGGAGGAAGAAAGAACCCACAGTCAGCCTCACATAACCCCAAGAACTTCAGATTTCAGCCCTTGCTTTTTCCCATTCCCTTTCCTGGGGGCTCTCAGCCCATTTGCATCCCACTGGCTAGCACAAGAGCCTGGGCAGGATGGGTGGGAAAGGGCCGGCATGCCAAGGAGGAACTGGGAATATGAGGGGCTTTCCATGCTATGTCTCCTTGTACCTTTCCTGAGTCTGGGTACTCAAGCGAAAGGTAGCTGGACTCCGTCTGTCCTAAGAGGTACAGTGCTCTGCACCCGAAAGTCACTTGAGACCGGCTACAGCTGTGCGGAAGACTCCAGAGATGCCTCTTCAGACCATACAGCAGGGGGGTGGGGCTGGGGGTGGGGCTGGGAGAAGGGAGAGAAGCAAAACCACCAGTGGAAAAAAGAGGCCACGCACACTGGTGCGGTTACCAGGCAGGAGCCCCACTGCATGTTTCCATGACAACCCTCAGGATGCTCATTTAGAGAACCAGCAAGCCAACAAGCAGCTGTTACCAAGAGCCCAGGCTCTCCAGTCCAGCTGGTTGGGACATGGGTTCCTCAGTGTCCCACCAAGGGCCTAGAACAAACAGGACCCAAGTTTTCCTCTTTGTTATAGTTTTTTAAAGACAGGGTCTTTTTTGCTTATCTATAGCTCAGGCTAACCTCAAACTTATGATGCCCATGCCTCTGGCTTCTGAGTGCTAGGAACTGGCGTAAGCCCTCACACTGGTATGCTAAGTCATCTTAAGAGTCTCCACAACTGTAGGCCAAGGTGGCTAGCGCCCTCCAACACCTGCCTTCCTCTCGAGTCGCAGCCAAACCTGGAGAACTGCAGGCCCCTCAGCCTCATCTGAGGAGTGGGAGTTTCTTCTGCCTCACTCACAGAAACCTCAGGCTCTCTTAGAATTGACACTGGGGGTGTGTTTAGGAAGTGCCAACCCCCACCTGGCAATTTTACATCTATTTGTATTGAGCTGCTCTTTGCAGGAAGGTGGGATCACTCCACTTCTGCAGATGAGAAACAAGCTCAGTGTTGGTAACGGGACACATGGATGAATTCACTTAGCAAGTAAAGCAAAGAAGCAGTCTCCAAATAAGAGGCACGCAGGTCGGGCTCTGAGCCAGGTCCGACCCCCACATCCTGCCCCTTCATCTTCCCTAACTCCTCACTTAGCCAGATGGGGTCAAAGAAGCCCTGGAATTTCCTGTTTCCTCCCCTCCCCTCTGCAGAGTGTGACACTGAGGTTCTCATCCCTTCATGTTCTCAAGCTGGCAAATCTTTGCTCATCCTTCCTAATCAGCCAGCTCCCATGCTGTCCTTGGCATGTATGTGACATGATACTTGTTTTCTGGTCAGCACCCCAGAAACAAGTCTGCAGTCCCAACGCCAGGGAGCTGGTGGAGAGAAGGGTAGTTTCGCCATTGTCCAGTACCACCCGATGGCGCATCAGGCTGCAGCTGGGAAGCCTGGGGCCCTTGCCCCTCCTGTGCGGCCCACCTCCCTACAGTTTCTTTCCTCATGACCATGGGGAGGCTTTGGCTGCTGTACAAGGACAGTGGGGCCCTCCTGGACTGACCACATCATGGAAGAAATCACCACCATGATACTTGTGCTACAAGTATGTGCTGCTGCCCGACACAGAAGGGAAAGGGAGGGGAGAGGCCCAGGGAAGCAGGTGAGGCGGTCCCTCTTCCCAGGGCTGCCTTTCTAGGACTGTGGCAGCCCGGTAGTCCTTCCTCCCGTGGGTCCTGAAACCTTACACCACTGCCCTAATCATGGCTGAAGGGGCCAGTGCCCAAGAGAGCAATCTGTTGCACCTCCCACATCCCTCCAAGACCCAGGCAGCTCTGCCCACACTGAGAGTGCCAGTGCTTCTTCCTTTCCGTGACTCTGAACCCCTGGTTTCAGCAAGACAGTATTGCTAGTCCTGGGCTGCCTGGATGCTGGGCTGTTCTGAGTCAGAAGCCCGCGGACACGGCAGAGAACTGGGCAGCTGCAGCATGGAGCCCAGCTCAAGGGCTTCTTGGAGGAAGAAGGGACACTTACCTTTTATTGAGCACCATGTTCCCAAGCTTCAGGTCTCTGTGCACGATGTTTTTCTGAAAAGCAATGAGTAGATGGTTTGCACCAGAAAGTGAGAAGTGGGATGGGGTCCACTTTGAAAGATGGAGGGTCATCAGGGTCTGGGAAGGCAAGAACCCCCTAAGATCTGTCTCTTAGGCCTCATCAAGCATGCATCTCAAGTGGGTAAGAAGTGGCCTAGCAGTCTCCTCGGCTACTTCTCACCCCAGAGCAGCAGCTTATGGGAAAAGCCGCTTCCTCCTCCTTCTCCTCCTTCATCAATCAACCATCCCACGGAGACAACAAGCTGCAGCCTGGAGGTGGGGGGTAAAGAGCCGGTGCTTCCCTTCTGCAACTGAGTACTCCAGGCTTGGACCACAGAGCCCAGGAGGAGGCTCAAGCATTTCTGTCCTCCACCTCAGGGTACCTGACACCAGTCTTCCCAAAGCTCAGCTGGCCTGTGTAACTAACTGTCTCTTACAGTTACCCCTGAGCTGGGAGGCTCTAATTTAGCTTCTTGACTGACTGGGGATGACTGCATGGGCTCTGCTGGGCTGCCTCACCCAGGGCAGCAGGCAGTCTTCCCTCTGGGCACCCCGGCTGCAAAGCACACCTGGGGAGGTCAGAACCAAGCAGCTCTCTGCTAAGCCTAAGCTGAGAAGGATGCTGTTACAGCGGCACGTGGGGTCCTGGGCCTCACCTGGTGCAGGGCTTCCACCACGCGCACCACATCATAGAAAATGACCACAGTCTCCCGTTCACTGAGCCTCTTCTCCTTGATGACGTAGTGCTGTAGGTTGATGAGGTCGGCGGTCTTGTCGCTGAAGTCGTGTGCACAGAGACAGTCCAGGACGAGGCAGATGCGTTTCTTCATCTTCCTCACCATCCGGCCAGACTCTGTGTCCTCGACCGCTTCACAGGTGCGGTCCTGGGAGGCGAGGAGACACAGGCCAAAGCCAGGGGGTTAAGGCCCTCCTTTTGAGGTCCAGAGGGAAGTGGCTGAATTCTGCTGCCCTGGGTGAGGCACACCCAGGTGGCTATTCAGACCACTGAAACAAACAGGCAGGAGCCAATGAGTGGAAGACTGAGACCCACACAGCCTGACGGGGTAGTGTTCAGCTTCCTGCAGGTCAAGCGACATGCCCAGCATGCTCAGATTCAGCATCTGAGATGAAGGCTTCATCACAGGGCAAGGGCTAGGGTCAGCACTGGGCATTTCACGTCGACTGGCTCTCTCAGCCCAGTGCTGCGGCAGTGACACTGGCCCCTTGTGCTGCACTCCCAGATTCCAGCTGTCACCAATGTCACTCTCATCCACCTCCAAGACTGCAGATGTTTCTGTTTAGTTTTCTCACTATGTAGTAGTACTGGCCTGGTACTTCATATGTAGACCAGGCTGGCCTCGAACTCACAGAGATCCGTCTGCTGGGATTAAAGTCATGTGCCACCACTCCAGGTACAAGACTGCAGAAGTTTAAGAGTGGCCACTCCTGGGAAGCTTCTGGGGTCACAGAGTATTCCGTGGGTGACGGCTGACTCTGGTTGTCAACTGCATCTGTGACTGCATCTGTGATCAACTAACTGCCAAGTGATGCACTTGGGGGGAATCTTCTTAATCTGATTATTTGAAGAAGGAAGATCAACCTTAAATATGTGTGCCGCATTCTCTGGGGATGGCCCATGTAAAAGGACAAGGAAGAAGGAAACTGAGGGCAGGCACGGTGGTGCACACCTTTAATCCCAGCACTCAGGAGGCAGAAGCAAGCAGATCTCTGAGTTCAAGCCCAGTCTAGTCTGCATTTCCAGTTCTAGGTCAGTGAGACGTGACGAGATCTTGTCTCAAGAAACTGAAGAAAGAGGGGGACCCTGCCTTACCTGCTTACCCTCACTCCCTGGCAAGTCCATCCACCCTCCTACTACAGCACTCCGTCACCAGTATTAGAACTAACTTTGGGCTTCCAGACCGAAGCCCAGCCCTCTCTTCAGGCCTTCAGCACCAGACTGGGACTGCTCAAGTACCCAGCCTTGTGGACTGAACTACCAGATTCTCTGCTTTCCTGTCCTCAGGCAGCCATTGTTGGATTACCTGGATCCACAGCCTGGGAGCCAGTCAATAAATTCCCCTTATGTTCTGTTCCTTTACAGAACCCTGACTGTCTCAGATAATGCCATGAAGCTCTCTTCATGGCTACAGGGGCAAGGGATACAGTGCTGGCCTCAGAGCTCCATCTCAGGAGTCTAGTTCCTCACTCATAACGGGGAGCTAGCAATCCCTCCCTCCCTCCCTGAGGCCAAGGATAAGTAAGCCAACCAAACAAAGCCTGCTGCAGCCAGGCTCAGCTGCTGACACAGGGCCCACAGCCCCTGTCACTCTCCCTCTCCTTACTGCAAGGGACCCCAAGTGTGACAAAAACAGTGCAACATGTATGCTGGGGTCCTGCAGGCCAGAGAAGGCCTGCTCACTGCCTGCAGATAGTCAAAGCCCTCTGGGGAATAGACCAAATAGCAGATTTCTCCTAAAAGCAGGGTCAGAGCTGGGCTTTGCTTGCTGCATGGTCTGGGCCCAGTGTTCAACACACAGATAACCGCTCAAGATACTTTTGGTCACCTCTGTTCTGTCATACAAACGAAGGCCAAGCATACGAAGATATCAGAATCAAGATACTAAAATCGACTTCATAGCCGGGCGGTGGTGGCACACGCCTTTAATCCCAGCACTCGGGAGGCAGAGCCAGGCGGATCTCTGTGAGTTCGAGGCTAGCCTGGGCTACCAAGTGAGTTCCAGGAAAGGCGCAAAGCTACACAGAAGAAACCCTGTCTCGAAAAACCAAAAAAAAAAAAAAAACAAAAAAAAAAAAAATCGACTTCATTTCCGTTTAAGGAAAATGCTCCAATTTCTGGAGTTGCCTCTAACAGCAAGTCTAAGGATAAGAGCTTGACAGGTGTGGACGTGGGTGGGGATTTTACTGTTATCCCCGGGCTGGGAAGCTACAGTTCACCCTCACTAGCATGTTCCACTTGTTTTTTGTCAGGGAGCAAACTGACAGGGAACAATGGTGATGATGAACAGGTGTCACAGTGGCCAGGACTACCAGCCTTCGGGCAGGTGCAGCCATGATTCTCCCCGTTCTTTAGAACATGGGTCTGGGGCTCAGAGACCTGAAATGCCTGGGCAGGCAAAAGGACTGTGGTATAGTCATACTGTGGGAGCTGACCACAGGTGACCCCGACTCTTGCTCTGTCTTCCAGTCCAGTCTGCCAATCTAGACAACACAGCTGGAAATGGCATGGAGACATTAACTGACTTCCTTTTTTTCCCTCAGAAAAGCAGCTCCTCCAAGCAAGCCTGGCCGCTGTAAGTTGTCATTTGTGACAAATCCTGGTAGGCTGAAATCACACTGGGGGTACTGGAGCAGCCAGCATGGCCCTAGCCTGATTCCAAATCCCCCTGCTCAGGTCCTGGCAGCCAGTAGGGAAGGAATCCTGGGCGTCACACAGAGTAGATGTGGCTCTAACAGATGCCAGGCATGGCAAGGAGCGTGGGCCACTCACCTGGAAGAGGCCGTGGTGATGGACCACACCGTCCTGTGTGTGCAGCAGGGAGAGCAGCGAGTACTCGGTGTGCAGCAGCATCTTGCCCTGCCTTTCCTCCTGGCTCTCTATTCCTTGCTCTCCTCTCTCCTCGAGGGTGAGGATCTTTCGGGAAGCACAAAAAGAAAAAGAGCAAATGCTTTCCTCCCCCAGAACGGCTGGACAGGGGAAGCAGGTTCACGTCTGCCGTGTGAGGCCTGTGCCTGACTGCAACCGCACGCAGGCATGCACAGCTGGCAGCTGCTTTCCTTGACAGCCTGCAATTCATGCAGAGCTCTTTAATCAGGAGCCGAGTGAGACTGTGAGCCCGACGGCTTGTCAGGAAGAAATGGGGCTACTTCTGCTCCCGGGTGAGGCAGGGGTGAAGGCAAAGAGGAGACAGCGGCTGGGGCAGCCCGGTTCTGCTGGGGCAGCCCGGTTCTGCTGGGGCAGCCCGGTTCTGAGGGTCCCGGCTTGTGCTTGCTTACCTTCAACTGATAGAAGTCATCTGTGCCATCTTTCCTCGCCAAACACTGAACAATGCTCGGTACCGGTGAGTTGCCCAGACGGGGACCTACGGCACATAAAGCCTTGAGCTTACTTTCCAGACCATCACCACAGGCCTTCTCACTAGATGTTCTCTTTATCCTACTGTGTTCCCCTCCCTCAAAGTCTTTTGGTGGAGAGTTCTACATCTTACAAAGTGGAGAGGACCTGTGTGTACCTGCCTGATATATACCTGGCTTTGGTGGAGAGTTCTAC
>CABHPR010118142.1:12846-47889 GCA_902168415.1 Peromyscus melanophrys | reverse complement strand
AAAAAACCATCAACAATTTCCAGAATTTAAAATCCTGAATCAGGACATGACACTAGTGGAATTCAGGTATTTCTGGTACATGGACTGCTCTCACCCAAGGTGAGGTTGAACTGTTGACCTTGTGTACGTCCTACTTCACAAGTGAGTCTGTCAGATATGCTAAGCCTATAGGCTAAAGATGATGCCCCAACACTGCCGAGAAACCTCAGGTGACTGTCCAGGCGGCTGGCTGTTTCTGTCAACTCACAATTTTTTGGAAGCTGCTTGTATGCACTTCCTGTTTTTATTTTTGTTAGGTAATATTATTTCCTTCTTGGGTCTCTGAGGGAGTTGAAGATTAGTTAGTTATATTTAAAGATTAATTAATTATAGTTGAAGATTAGTTAGGATAGAAAGGAATTAGGTACATTTTGGACTTACCAAAATAGGATAAGTAATGGAATTATTTTCTCTGAATTTGTCAAATACAAATGGACTAGACATTGTTTAGGTATTTATTGCTTGTATATATTGTATATAGTTATTGTACTTATTGTATATAGTTTTTTCTTATATTAGTTATAACTTTTTTCTCTTTTTTCTTTTTATTAGAATAATAGGGGGAAATATGGTGATATTTTAATTGTGCTGAAATGTGATATTTTATTTGTATGTTAATAAAGTTTGTCTGGAGATCAGGGGGAAAAGTGAGCCATAAACAGAAGTCAGGTGGTGTTAGCACATGCCCTTAATATGATCACATGGCAAGCAGAGTCTCTGTGTGGTCAAGGACACAGCCAAGCGTGTTGACATGAGCCTTTAATCCCAGTACCAACCATAGAGACCTGGAGGTCTGTATAGACAGGGAGTCATGAGGAAGTCAATGTGGCTGGGCTTAGAGCCAATGAGAAGGCAGAACAGGAAGGCAATAAAAACACAGATCAGACAGGAAGAAACTCTCTCTCTGTGGAAGCTACTGCTGGTGGTAAGCTAAAGCTAGTCCTGTCTATTGCTCTGATCTCTTTGGCTATTTCCTCTGTATTTGGCTCTGTGTTTCTTATTTAATAAGACTATTTAGAAACTTGTCTACAGGAGCCTTTCCTGGAACTCACTTGGTAGCCCAGGCTGGCCTTGAACTCACAGAGATCTGTCTGACTCTGCCTCCTGAGTGCTAGGATTAAAGGCGCATGCCACCACTGCCCAGCGCAGATTGCTCATTATTGCTTGCTGATGTTATTCAATTAAATGTTTAAACTATCCTTTACATGCCTCTATGGAGAAACACATTTTGTCATGTGTGCTTGTGATTGTATACAATTTGAACTCTTGAGAACTTTACTCCAAGTGACCTTTCTTAATTCTGAGTATAAATTGTCGGAGGCTCTGAATAAAGTTGGCTATTGCATAAGACTTTAGTCTACCTCATTTATCTGTTTATCTGCTCCATTCTCCCAGGTCCCACTGCCTCTAGAGTGGTGACACTGATCCCCCTGCATCCAACTCTAATGCTTGGCTTAAAATTTTTTTAAATTTGATTTTATGTGTATGGGTGTTTTGCCTACATGTTTGTCCATGTACCCTCATGCAGGCCTGGTGCCTTCAGAGGCCAGAAGAAGGCATTTGATCCCCTGGGACTGGAATTAAAGATGATTGTGATCCCTTAGAATTTAACCCTTATTCTCTGGAAGAATAACCACTGAGCCATCTCTCTGGCTCTGTTTTTTTTTTTTTAAGAGAGAAGTCTCACACTGTACCTAGCCTCACCTTGAACTGATGGCAATCATTCTTCCTCAACCTCTCAAGTGTTGAGATTGCAGGTGTGAGCCACCATGCTTGGCCATAAATGGTTTTAAATATAAGACACAAATACATTAAAATATGGAAAAAGTTATACCATGAAAAAAAAACCCTATGTCTAAGAAAGCTAGAGTGGCTATATTCATGCCAGATAAAGCCAACTTCTGAAGGGACATTACTAGTGACAGAAGGGTACTTCATAAGAATAAAAAGGTAAATTAAGAATAAATGTATTCAATGACAGCTTCAAAATACCTACAACAAAATCTGACAGAGCTGAAGAAAGAAACATGAATCCATAATTACAGTTGAACATTGCAATAACTTTCTCAGTCTGCAAGACAAGAATGGGGAGATGGGAAATCATTGAGGGTATTGAGACTTGTATTGCACTAACAAGTACTTTGACCTACTTGACACAGAACTCTGTACTCAACTACAGAATATGGAACACACAGGGCACATTGCAAAGCTAAACATATGCTAGGCCTTAAAACAAGTCTCAATAAATTCAGAAGAAATTAATAAACTGTCACTACAATGGAATCACATGAAAAAACAATAGCAAAAAGATAATCTGTAAAACGTTACAGTTGGTCTTCTGTATTCATAGTTCCATATCTATGGATCCAATCAACTAACCAATATTTCTTTTGAAGCTTGAAGATAATTTTATAATATAATTGTATTAGAGTTTAAAAAAATTCAGGGCAGGCAAGCAATAAACCTTAGCAGCTGCACAGAGGAGAAGAGAGAAGGAAAATTAGCTATTTCAGTTGAGTTAAGCTGACATGGAGGTCAACCATATGGTGGACAGATAGCCACTCTGCCAGAAGGGGAGCCTTAGAGAAAAACTAAGGGAGCACAAAGTACCAGAAAAAAGCTTATATAGGCTCTGGCCAGCATTCAAAAGAAAGAGACAGAAAAGGAGAACTTATGGCTTGGACTCAGAAAGGTGGGCAAGCCCAACAGAGTTGCAGCCTGTAGGGCATGAGCTTAGAAAATATTTTGCTGGGGCTGGAGAGATGGCTCAGTGGTTAAGAGCACTGACTGCTCTTCCAGAGGGCCGGGTTAAATTCTCAGAACCTACATGGCAGCACATGACTGTCTGTAACTCCAGTTCCAGGGACCTGACACCCTCACACAATGCACATGAAATAAATTTAAATAAATTATTAAAAAAAATTTTTCTAATTCCATATATACTAGATACAAATTTCCCTCCTTGCTATTATTCTCTAAACAACACAATGTAAAAAGTATTTTATAGCATTTACATTGTACTAGTAACATAAGCAATTTAAAGATGGTTTCAGTTGTAAAGGAGCACTGCTAAGTCACCCATGGAACAGAAAATAACTTTCACCAGTGCTCATGCAGGCAATCCTCAGTAAGCCCAGTGGGGCATAAAAAGCCAACAAAACAAAACAAAAAGCAAGACAAGAAAGTAGCATGCTGGGGATGCTATGAATGTGTTACTCTGATTGGTTGATAAATAAAATGCTGATTGGCCAGTAGCCAGGCAGGAAGTATGGGTGGGACAAGCAGAAAAGAGAATTCTGGGAATAGGAAGGCTGAGTCAGGAGTCACCAGCCAGACACAGAGGAAGCAAGACATAAAAGCACTGGTAAGCCACAAGCCACGTGGCAACTTATACATTAATAGAAATGGGTTAATTTAAGATGTAAGAGCTAGTCAATAGTTAGCCTGAGCTAATGGCCGAGCAATTTTAATTAATATGAGCTTCTGAGTGATTATTTTATAAGTGGGCTTAGAAACTGTGGGGGGGGCCCATTGGGACTGGAGAAAATTCCAGCTACAGTAGCAGGGCAGGATTCTACTCTGGGTCCCCTCCCCTGTCAAGACTACTTTCACTTTGGCTTTGCAAACCTTTCCTGCCTTTTTTAAAAGAAGGAAGTCACAGAGGAACTTCATGGGAAGAAGGAGTTCAGCAGCAGTGGGAGGCAGAAGAGAGGGAAATGTGGGCAAAATGACAAAATTACATTATAAACATGTATGAAACTGCCAAGGAATAAAACAACAAAAAGAAAAATGCAGATTGTTAATTAAAATAATAAAGTCAGCCAAGCAGTGGTGGCACATGCCTTTAATCGCACTACTTGGGATGCAGAGGCAGGCAGATTTGAGTTCGAGGCCAGCCTGGTCTACAGAAAGAGTTTCAGGACAGCCAGGGCTACACAGAGAAACCTTGTCTTGAAAAACCAACAAACCAACCAACCAACCAACCAACCAACCAAACAAACAAACAAAATAATAATAAAGTCTGTGGAATAATTCTTTTGTACACTGTGAATATGTATTGATCTCATTGGTTTAATACTAACTGTCCAATAGCTAGGCAGGAAGAGGTTAGGGGGAGAGTCAAACTGGGAGAATGCTGGAAGAAAGGCGGGGTCACCAGCCAGACGCAGAGGAAGCAGATGAACATGCTGTACTGAAAAAAGGTACTGCCATGTGATAGAGTAACCCATAAGAAATGGGTTAATTTAAGTTGAAATAACTAGTTAGTAACAAGCCTAAGCTATTGACCAAATAATTAATAATAAGTCTCTGTGTGGTTATTTGGGGAGGCGGCTGGTAGGACAGAGCTGACTGGCAGGTCAGAGAAAGTCTGCCTATAAAAGTCAACTCCTCATGGTAAAAAATATTGTAAAGGATGATGTGCATAAATTATATGCCGATTTGTGCCATTTTATACATGGGCATTTTTTTTTTGAGGCAGGGTATCATGTATTCCAGATTGGCTTCAAATTCAACTACATAGCCGAGGATAAACCTTAAATTTCTGATCTTCCTGCTTCCACACTTCAAGTACTGGGATTACAGGTGTATACCACCAGGCCCCATTTATGCAGTGCTGAGGATGGAACCCAGGACTTTGTGAATGCTGGGAAAACACTCTACCAACTGAGCTCCATCTTTGTATAAGGGACTTCAGCATCCATGATTTTCCTATCCATAGAGGGTCCTGGAACCAATTTCCTGTGGATAACAAACAAGAACTGTACTTGTGAATTAAACAAAATGCTTCTAAGTAAGTTATTGGTTAAAGGAGAAATTAGAAAATATTTCAGCCAGGCGGTGGTGGTGCTGCACACCTTTAATCCCAGCATTCGGGAGGCAGAGGCAGGTGGATCTCTGTGAGTTCGAGGACTGCCTGGTCTACAGATCGAGATCCAGGACAGGCACCAAAACTACATGGAGAAACTTTGTTTGGAAAAACCAAAAAAAGAAAAAAAAAAGAAAATATTTCAAATTGAAAAACAAAAACAGAAAATATTTAAATGTGTAGAAGATAGCTGAAGCTATGCTAAAAGTAAAAGGTCTAGCTTTAAATGCTTACATGAGAACAGAAGCTGCTGTGGGAGTACACAGATACAGACTCAGCTAATTGGGAAACTGAGATGGAAGGGTTGTTTGAGTTTGAGATCAGCTTAGGCAATATAACAAGATTTTGTCTCAAAAACAAAAACAAAACAAAATAGTTTTAAGGCTGGGTATGGTGGTCTATACCTTTAATCTTAGCACTCTGGAGGTAGAGGCAAGTAGATCTGTTTGAGGTCAGCCTGGTCTACATAGCAAGTTCCAGGCCAGCCAGGACTACATAGAGAGATGCTGTCTCAAACAAACAAACAAACAAACAGACAAACAAAAGAGTTTTAAGGGGCTGGTAAGATGGCCTGGAGCAGCAGCAGTTCTCAACTGGTGGGTTGCACCCTTTTGGGGGATTGAACGATCCCTTCTCAGGGGTCAAATATCAGATATTTATATTATGATTCATAACAGTAGCAAAATTACAATTCTGAAATAGCAATGAAAACAATTTTTGGCTGGGGGTCATCACAACACAAGGAACTGTATTAAAGGGTCACAGCATTAGGAAGGTTGAGAACCACTGGCCTAGAGGGTAAAGATGCTTGGCACCAAAGCCTGATGACCCAAGTTTAATCCTCAGAACTGACATTACGGAAGGAGAGAACTGACTCCAACAAGCAGTCCTCTGATTTCAGCACATGTGCTGTGACACATACAGAGACCACCACCACCACCACCACCACCACCACCACCACCACCACCACAACCAAACAACCCAAGCAGTGGGCTGAGAGAAGGCTCAGTGGTTAAGAGTGCATACTACTTTTGTAGAGGAGCTGAGTTTAGTTCCTAGCACCCATATCAGGTGGCTCAGAACTGCCTCTATCTCCAGGAGGATCCAATGCCTCTGGCCTCCGAGGGCACAAGCATTTACATGCACATACTAACATATAGACACTCACATGCATACATAATTAAAAATGTAAAAATAGGGCTGGAGAGATGGCTTTGCAGTTAAGAGTACTTGTTTCAAGTTTTTTCGATTGGTTCCCAGAATCTACATGATGGCTTACAACTCTCTGTAACTCCAGTTCTAGGGGTTCCAATGCCACATTTTGGTCTCTGCCAGCCCTAGGCAAAAACATGGTGCACATACATGCATTCAGGCACTCATATACATAAAATAAGGATAACTCATGAAAAATAATAGTAAAAATAAAATCTCAAAACCATAGCATTTTAAAATAATTTATTTTTATTTTATGTGCATTGGTGTTTTGCCTGCATGCATGTCTGTGTGAGGATGTCAGATCTTGGGGTTATAGACAGTTGTTAGCAGCCATGTGGGTGCTGAGAATTGAACCTGGGTCCTTTGGAAGAGCAGTCAGTGCTCTTAACTGCTGAGCCATCTCTCCAGCCCCCAACCATAAGCATTTTTAAAATTAGTGAGGCTATACCCAAGTTAACTGGCAAAAGATGACCAAATTATAATTCAAAAATAAACAAAAGAAAGGAAATTGTTAGGAGTGGAAATGGACAAAATAGAAAATGGACAAATAATTTATAAAAATTAATGAAATCCCCAAAATTAGTTATTTAAAAATTATCATTAAAATTGATAAGCCTTTATCCTAAGATGACCAAGAAAATAAAGAAGATAGGGAGAGACTGGGTTAAGAGAACTGCTTGTGCCCAGAAAAAGAAAAAGGAAAAGAAACATTACCAGTACTTGGAATAACAGCTATCACAACAGAGCCTATAGATGTTAAAAGTATGAGTTGGTATGATTTTCATTAAATAAAGGGGTATGTTAACTTAAATGAGATGGACAAATCCCTGAAAGAGGTTAAGTACACATATGATCAACAATGACTCAAACAACAACAACAAAAATTCTAAATGGACAAATATCTAATTTAAAGACATTGAATTTCTTTCTTTTTTATTGTTTTATTGTTTTTAGACAGGGTCTCCCTATGTAGCCCTGGCTGTCCTGGATCAGATCCTACTGCCTCTGCCACCAGGCTGGCCTCAACTAACAGAGATCTGCCTGCCCTTTCCTCCCGAATGCTAGGATTAAAGGTGTGAGAAACACCACTCCAGGCTGACACTGAATTTCCAATTAAAGCTTTCTGAGACAGCTGTTAAGAGCTTCCTGGTAGAGCCCATGAAGTCCTGGGCTCAATACCCAGCACAGTAAAAATCCAAAATCACACCACCAAAATAAACAAAATGATCAAACCAACCAACCAACCAACTAACCAACAAACCAATCAATCAACCAACCAACCAACCAACCAACCAACCAACCAACCAACCAACCAACCAACCAACAAAACAAACCAACTAAACAACAACAAGAAATTTACTCTAGCTAGGTGTAGTTTAATCCTGAGTGCTTTAATCCCAGCACTCAAGAGGCAGAGACAGGCAGATCTCTGAGTTTGTGGCCAGCCTGCTCTACAGAGTGAGTTCCAGGACAGCCAGGGCTACACAGAGGAACCCTGTGTCAAAAACAAAACAAAACAAAACAAAACAAAACAAAACAAAACAGCACCCAGACTGAATCAAAATTAAAGAACATTCCAGGTTCAAATGGCTTCCCTAGTTAACCTATGAAATACATAAAACAATATCAAGTATGCTCACTCTTTAACAAAAGGAGGACAGAATATTTTCCAATTTATTTTTCTGATGTTCAATTACCAAAATCAGAAAAAAATATTATTAGAAAACTGCAGTACAATTATCTGTCATGAATATAGGTACAAAAATTGAACATACAGGTTGGTGAGATGGTTGAAAGTTGTACACACACACACACACACACACACACACACACACACACACACACAGAGAGACAAAGAGAGAGAGAGAGAGAGAGAGAGAGAGAGAGAGAGAGAGAGAGAGAGAGAGAGAGAGAGAGAGAGACGCCTTTAATCCCAGCACTCAGGAGGCAGGGGCAGGTAGCTCTCGGTGAGTTTGAGGCCAGCCTGGTCTACAGGTCAGGGAAGGCTACATAGTGAGGCTCTGCCTCAAAAAAAAAAAAAAGAAAGACAAACAAATAAACAAATAAAAAACAAAAACCTTGAAGATGTTAGTAAATGGGATTCAGCAAAACAAAAGGACATCTTGTGACCAAGCAAGGATGTGAATCCAGTTTAACATTCAAAATCAGTGTGATCGCTGCATGAACAGAATGGAGGGAAATTCCATGTTTATCTCAATAGACTCAGAAGTATCATTTGAAACATTCTGTAATTCCTCTTAGAATTTAGCCTTTAGAAGAAAAATTCTGACAGCTAGGATAAGCTTAAAAAATACATTTATGACAACCTTCACAGCTAATGTCACATTTAATGGTAAGACATTAAATTCTATCTATGATGGAGAACAAGGATGTCTACTTTCACCACTTTCTTTCTTTTTAAATAGAGCAAACATAGATATGTTAAAGAAAAGTGAGAAAGAACTCCTAAGATGCCGGGTGGTGGTAGCACACACCTTTAATCATCCCAGTACTCAGAAGGCAGAGGAAGGCGAGTTTCGAGGCCAGCCTGGTCTACAGAGCTAGCCCAGAAAAGCCATGTCTACACAAAGAAACCCTGTCTCAAAAAACAAACAAACAAAAAAGAACTCCTAAGAGTGGGAGGGGTTCCCCATTTGTATTCAAAATTTATAGGCCCTAGCCAGTGCAATAAGTGAAGAAAGGAAATTAAAAGGCAGTTGGGCATGGTGGTGCATGCCTTGGCAGAGGCAGGTGGATCTCTATTGGGTACTATGGGGGTCCAGTCCCTCAATAGTCCCCTCCCAGGGTCCAGGAATAATCTACAATCAGCTGATAATTTAATCTTTGATGATATGAAATGAATCTACTTACACGAAACTCCTAGTCCACACACTTTATTATTCTGTGTCAGTTCTCTCTCTACAAGCTTCTATTCTGCTCTTGTGCCTAGGTTCTTTCTTGCCTGATTTCTCTCTACATGTATCTGCTGTCCCCTCTAACTTCTATCTTAATTCTCTCATATTAGTTCTGCCCCATCTAGGTTCTCATCCATCTAGTTCCTTCCCATCTTAGCTCCTCTCTCATCTCCTTCTCTCTCATCTTGTTCTTCCCCATCTTCCATCTTGTTCCTCTAGTACTCTCTTTTAGCCCTTTAATCTAGTTCTTCCCATATAGTTTGTTCCTCTCCAGCTTTTACCCATCTAGTTCTTCCATTCTCTTTTCTCTTCTCTGTCTCGACCTCAAGTCCTATATCTAATCCTCCTCCAAGTCTCTTATATACCCCTCAGTTCTCCTTAAGTCTCTAGGGTATTCAGTTATAAACCCAAGCAATAGCAACCCTCTGGCAGAGCAAGGTCACCAGGCTTGAATTCCTACAGGATCATAAAGGCAGGTAAGAGTTTTCCTCAGGCAGTGACATATCAGGCTTTCTTTTACAACCCACAAATGGAGTGGTTAAAGGAGGAGGTCAACTGAGAGCTAATGATTGGTTAGTATGTCAAGAAGGGGATCTGTGTGCTCAGTCTACATTCCTAGAAGTGGTTAGGTAAGAAATTAGGAGTCTATAGTGTTAGTAATAGAAAAGGAGGGTCTCAGATAGCACAAGAAATAAAGCTATCCATCTGACCTAGGGAACAGGCATTGTTTCCACCTTAGTTCAGGAGATCGTTTGGCCTTGAATGCTTGATAGGTATTTTAGATAAATACACTGTTAGGAGTTCTTGGAAGCACTCAGAGCATTACAAGAAAATCACTGTAGGAACCAGCTAATATACATAATATATATAAAAGTTAACATATCACCAAGACTTCTTAGGCATGGCTTGACCTTTGGACAAGTCCTTGACCTTTCCAAGTAGTAGCTTGTGTGATAGTAGCTGAATTCCATTACATTTTCCTGCGGCTTGCAGCAGATCTCCTGAGTTTGAGGCCAGCCTGGTCTACATATCAAAATCCAGGACAGTCAGGACTACATAGTGAGATCTTGTCTACAAAGAAAAGAAAACTAAAAATCATATAGGTTGGCAAAGAAGAAGTAAAATTGTCTTTATTTTTAGATGGGAAGATTGTATACACTCGATCCCAGAATAGTCATTCCCAAACAAGTGGAACTAGTAAGTACATTTAAGTAAGGTCACAGAATAAAGATCAGAGGCAAAACTTAATTATATTTCTATATATAATTGATGAATAATTAGGACATGAAAGTTTCATTTCTAATAGCATTAATACCATTTCTAATAGCATTAATATCTATAAGAAAAAACTTAATGGCACATGAAAGCAAGGGTAGCAGCACTGGGGATCTATCCCTAGTCTGGGTGTGGGAAGAGAATGGAAAAGCTGCTGGGGGCCTGAGTTTTGGCTGGATACCCAAGAACCAAAGAATTAGAAAAGCACAAAGCTTTTAGTGCAACAAACTACAAGTTTAACCAGACAGTGAAATGCACACTTTTATTATTCAAGGACAAATTGGATGTTACCAGTGCTTCACAGGGGCATGTAGTGTGACTTGTGACTCGAACATAGAATCACTGTAAGCCTGGGCTATAACCCTGGGTTACTTCTGAAGACACTTGGTGACACAAAAACTTGCTTCTTAAAATGGAGCCTTCCTCCCTCTTCAAATAATTTCTGCTTTGCTCTCAGTTTCTGCTTTTTGGGCTTCTCACTGTCTGGGTACCACAAAGCTTGGCTTTGCTAGACCTTTCTGCCACAACCAGTACCTTGGTCTACAGCTCAGTCTGGAGCATCCACAGCTCACCTGCAGGGTCTTGGGATAATCTGTCTAGTAGGCAATCACATGAAACCAGCTCACAGGTATCTGATAAGGCCTGCACATACCCACCCAAGATTGGGAGGGGGTTCTACTGGACTCTTGGGAGACTCTCAGAGTGCTCACTTCAGCTAATGGACTGAACTATAAGACACTCATTTTTGCAATTTACAAGCACAATAGTTACTTTCTCTTGGGGCTCTAGGGAAGTTCAGAAGGATGGACTAACAGTTATTGCAGGCCTGGGCTGCAGATACCTTGTCTAGCTCTCAAGGGAGCCAGCTCCCACCATACAAATAGCCCCACTTGCCTCCATGGGGCTTGTGTAACTAGCAGTCTTCTGTCATGTACTACCCCACCCTTTAGGTGTTCTGCTTGCCTTGCTCCCAAATGCTGGCCTGAGATGGTCTGCCCTATCAGCTTCTAGCAGGCTCTTCAGTTGGCCCTGCCTGTGCTCACACCCTGAGAACAGCAGGTCCACCACTCTTTCTCCTTCGTGAGGGTTGGCCCCACACCTGATGCCTTTGGGCTACTGAGGAGGTTGCACATCATGAGAACTTCCAACCATGAGAACTTTGACATCTGAGTCTGAGGGATTTGCCTGGGTGAATAAATCAGCTCTGAAATTCGTCACTTTCTTCAGGCCCCTGTCTGTTTTTAGGTTCTAAATCCAAGCCTATGGAAGAGAAAATACCTCTTAGCAAGTTGGGAACAATTTGTCTTTCAAACGCCCTGGCTTGAAGGCTAAACCATGACTACAGAACTTACAGGGCACTCTTTTTTTTCCTGTTTGTTTTTGTCTGAGACAGGGTTTCTCTGTGTAACAGCCCTGGCTGTCCTGGAACTCACTGTGTAGACCAGGCTGGCCTCAAACTCACAGAGATCCACCTGCATCTGCCACCAAGTGCTAGGATTAAAGGCGTGAGTCACTACTGCCCAGCTCAGGGTACTCTTTGGAACCAAGGTTTTTTTTTGTTGTTGTTGTTTTGTTTTTGTTAGTTCGCTTTTTGAAAATAAGATATTTATTTTTATATGTGTGTATGTGTTTGTGTGTCTGAGTGAGTTTTATGTGCACAGGTGTCTATGGAGGCCAGAAGAGGGACTCAGATCCCCTGGTACTGGAGTTATAAGTGGTTGTGAACTACCTAATGTGAATTCTGGAGACTGAAGCCAGGTCATCTGTAAAAGCGGTACATGTCCTTACCCACTGAAGAATCTCTCCAGCCTGCTAGTTTGTTTTATTGAGACAAGGTCTCGTATATCCTAGCCTGGCCTCAAACTTTCTATGTAGCCAAGGATGACCTTTATAGGCACACTATCATGCCCAGCTAAGGCTTTTTCTAAATAGCAGCTTTTCAAATAGTACCTGGAGTGGAAAATTCCTGCTGGGACTTCACATTTTCTGGGAGCATGAGGGAGGAGACTGGTACTCTCAGATAGAAGGAATGTGCTGTTGGTGCGGAGTAAGGAATTGAGTCAGGTATCTCTCGACAGATGCTGAGTGCAAGCTGGTTGCCAACCACCATTAGAGGGAATGGCCTGCCTTTCCTACATTCTTGGAGAGTGGGGACCTTAATTGTGCTGCCAGAATAAATGTTCTGCTGTTTAGGGTTGGCACAAGGAAGTATGCCTGTGTGTCCTGGAGCTGCAGTGTATGAGCTTATGTACATGTATGTATGACAGAGGTGGGAGGCTCTTCTGGGGGCCCACTCTTTAGGAATCAGAGCTGGGGTATCCCCAGGTACCTGGGAAAGAGCCTGATGACAGCAGCTGCAGGCTATCCAAGACTCCCTCCTCATACAGGGCCAGCTTCTGTACCATCTTCTGTCGGGCTGGGTTGATGATGATCTGTGGTGGCTCTGATGACAGTGAGGAGGAGCTGCTCATGGATGTGCCTGGGCAGAGACAGTAACCTCTTAGTTGTCCCTGACAACCCTGAGTGACACTCTAGCCTCCAGAGTCTTCCTAGCCCCCACTGCCACTGATGTTGGCTGCAGGGCAGAATTCCACAGAGGCCCAGGCTGGGAGGGGGATCACACTACAGATGAGGCTCCCAGGCTGCCTGGGCAGAGCCTTTTTTTACTTTTGACTTCAGGCATGGGGTGGGGAGAAGGGCTAAGAAGGGAGTTCCTAGTTCTTCTTACCCATTTTGGGAGGATGGCCCAGGGAGGGGAAAAAAGATAGTACCAAGCCACTTTCTGTGGCCCTTTCCATGACCTTGAGCTTGCTAAGGACACAGTGGGCCAAACATTTGGCCCTAGATCCCTCTGCCCAGAAGACATGAGTGGGGAATAAATAGGTCATTGTCAAAGGAGATCCTTGTCCTACCTCTGAATACCCATCCCCAGAGTTACCTTCCATGGTTGTGGGCCAGAAGCCTGGGCCACTCCTCAAACTTGATTCTCTAGTGGTGCTCCCCTGGGTACAGCCAGCCTCCCCGAAGGACGATGGGCTTGGGTGGCAATCTGGAGTCAAGTGCCAAGATTGCAGGGCAGCAGAGAGGCCGGGAACACTATCATCACTCTCCACTGGCTGGTTGGGGCTTTTCTGGAGTTGCTGGGCAGTTTGGTCTGGGGCTCTTGTGGGCACTACCAGAGGTTGCCATGGTTCACCCCCACTCTGGACACAGCCAGTGGTGGACATGTAGGAGTTCTCCTGTGGGGAAGGAGGGCCATGGCCAGCAACCTCTAGCTCCCAAGGAGGCCCTGCCTGTAGCCCCTCTAGCCTCTTGTACACCTGTGTGGAAAGAGAGGCTCTCAGAATGGGCAGAGGGGGGCTCCTAGTTGGGCAGGGCAGCCCAGACGTGACACCCTGTGGTCAAACTACAGAGCTGCTCCAGGTTGTCCTAGACTTGCCTGTGTTCAGAATAAGACATAAAAAGTAAGAGAAAAAGACAAAGGTAGTGGCACAGCACCCCCATGAGGCAAGAGCCCTTTCCTTCTGGGCCAACTGGGATCTGAGCCCCACCCAGCAAAGCAGCAGCCCTTCACCACTTAGTTCTGCAGAGTAAAACAGAGCCAGAGGGCAAGCAAGGAACGTTGGGAGTTTTGCCTCTGTAAGAGATCAGGCAGTGTAGCTTGTGCTATCAAGCAGCATAAGAATCTGAGGTTTCTGGCTGGCCACTATGTCTCCATTGATAGCTGGTTTCACCAGGGCTACCTGGGTCATGGGGGGCCTCTTCTTGGCCCGACGGTGCATGCAGCAACAAGCTAGTTGAGCCAGGGCCAGGCCCAATTGTGGTGGGCAGGGTCCAGGTCTGGAGTCCAGGTGCTTCTTGTAGATCTGGGCAGCGATTGGAGCAGCCCAAGCATCTGTGGCCACACCCACCTGTAGAGTGGGGTGGGTGCTTTTCAGGGCCACTCCAGCCTCTTCAGCCTCATCTTCAATCAGGTCTTTCTGTAGGACAAATACTGTGAGCATGGCTCTGCCAAATCTTCCAGACCACTGTCATTCATTCCTATGGTCTTTTTTCACTGGGTTCATTAAACACCCACTGTGTGCCCAATGCTGTCTGGGGATTTACTGAAAACAGTCACAAACCAAACACTCTAGGCCTTGTTTTACAGACCTGACATTCCATTGCAGTAGGGGAAACAGATGCCAACAAACTTATTAGTCTGTTAGCAAGGCCCATAGGGCCTGAGAAGTGGCATTTGAGCTAGGGTGTGTTAATGGATGCAGAAGATTAAAGGAAGGAGTTATGGGTACAGTCTGGTTCATAGTTTGCTGGTTGGGTTAAATCCTCCACTGAGCCCAACAGTGGACAAAAATAGACCCATCTAGGAGAAGCAATGAGAGATGTACAACTTTGTAAAAGGTGAAGACCCAGCATTAGCCAAGCATGTTCTGGGTCGAGGAATTGCTGAAACAGTGCTTATGTGTTAGTGTCTGTTTTCTATATGGGAACCTGAGGCTCAATGAAAAGCAGACTTTGATCCATGGCCACTATCATGATGTGACTAAAACCCAGGTTTCTTGTCTCTTCTTTGTATGTTTGTTTATCTGAGACAGGGTCCCATGTAGCTCAGGCTAGTCTTGAACTTACTATGTAACTGAGGATAACTTTGAATTCTTGATCCTCTTGTTTCTGCCTCCCAAGTACTAGAATTATAGGCATGTGCCACCATAATCAACTAATTGTGTTGTTTTTTGATAGAGGGTCTTGCTATATAGCTCCAGCTCCCAGCAATCCTCCTGCCTCAGACTCTTGAATGTTGGGACTAAAAGCATGTGCTCAGATGCTAGGCTTTAAGTCTCTTATTTCTTAGCCTCATCACAATGCACAGCAAGGTAGACAGGAATGTAGGAGTATGGGTGAGGATAGCTTGGAGCTATCTGTACAAAAGCCTGACTAACTCTTTCCCATTGCCTTTCCTATGTCCTGCCTTTTCTGAGTTCCATTGCAGCTTTGGTCCTAGGGTATCAGGAATGTCCCTTTCTTTGTCCCCAGCCCAGGGCAGAGGGGGGACCTGTTAAGGTTCTTTTTCCCCCCTTTGATGGGGATGGAACCCAGGGCCTTGCACATAAGGCAATCACTCTACCACTGAGGTTATATCCCTAGCCCCAAGGCCCAAGTACAGAAGAAAGACAGGTTTTTCCAAGCAAAGTAAAGGAAACTGCTTGGAGACTCACCCACTTCCAAAGATGAGCCAGCAGTGGCAGGCTGCTGTGGGGCACTGCAAAGGATGTGTATCATTCCACCCTCTGGGGCTGTACTCACTGGTTGCTGCTGTCCCTCTCTCTCTCCCTCCATCTCTCCCTCCATGCACCACCTCAGGAGTCTCACCAGATACTTGGTCCTGGTACCTTGTGTCCTCACAGCCCTCTGGCCAGCAAGGGTCTCCAGTATTACCTAGAGAGGGTGGGATGGAGAGCATCACCCTAGGTCTTAGCAGGGAGGTTTTATGTGCAGAAAAGAAGACTGTAGAGTGGGGATGGATTAGGACTGATAGGAGGAGAGCAGCTCTGGGACAGGCAGGTAAAGACTACCTCCTAGCAAGAACAGAGTTATGTTATAGGACCAATGCTTAAGCAATTAAGAGTGGCTATATGAAGCAAAAGGATGCAAAATTACAAACACAATTTAGTGCAAGGGAGGAGGGAGCTGTATGAGGCAGGGTAGGCCCTGGGGCCAAAGTTATGCTAGCTTCTCACTGACCTAAGCCTAGAATTCTCTAGGCTTTTCTGCCTTTACTTACTGGTGATTTTCCCTCCCTAAGCCAACAGAAGGGTTGGTGGCTCACCACCCCAAAGCTGAAGGTATCCGTGTCCACAGCCAGTCGGCCTGTCTTGATGTACTCCTCAGGCAGGTAGGCGAGGGTACCCCGTACTGTGCAAGTCCGGGCTACAGTACTGCTCTGGCTTGGGTTGGCCCCTGCAAAGCGGCTGAAACGAGCCAGGCCAAAGTCTCCCAGCTTGGGCATCAGTCTTTCATCCAGAAGCACATTAGAACTTGGAGAGAGAAGAATGGCACCAATTTAGGATGGTCCTAGCCTTCTCTGTCCCCCATACCTGAGTGGCCTTGAAAAACTAGACTAAAGGCTACCAGCCTGGCACACTGAATATGAAAAGTGGCTGACACTGCATCCCAGCTGTCTGAGAGCTAGCTGTCCCAGGGTCCCAGCACATAGTTTGGCTTCTGCTCACAACTGAGGCCTATTACTGGCTTCATTTCCATACCTGCACCATGCAGGGGTGCTCAGAGCCCTAAGTACTCTCAGCTCTGAGGTCTCAGGCAGCATTTGTCCTCATATCCACAGGACTGGGCAGGAGGACTCTCAAATCTCACCAAGCACTCATAACAGGACTGCTCATTGAGCAGGGGTCACTGTTCTCCTAGCTATACCTACAGTTCTTCTGAGCCCCTCCTCACCTCTTGATGTCTCCATGGATGAGGCTGGGGCTGTCCTGATGTAAAAACTGAATAGCCCGGGCTGTGCCCAGAAGAATGTCCAGTCGTTGAGGCCAGGAGAGCGGGGAGCAGGCCTGGGTCTGGAGTGGCAAAGATGGAGGCACAGGGGCAGCTGGGGGCATCTGTTCTTTGATTCCCAACCGTCCCCTCACCTGTCACTCTGTGGCTTGGAGTAAGCTATCCACTTTATTCTCTGAGCCTGTTTTCCTTTCTGGAGAATGAGGAGCAAGACTGTCCATGACCTAATTCATGAGCAAGTGGTAACTAAAGCTATTCCCAAGGCTTTGGCAAGCATTCTACAGCTGGCATAACAGCTAGGGAACATTTCTCAGCACTCAGGACAAAATCCAAAGGGCTCGGGTTCACCTGAGTGCACAGAAAGTACTGATGCCCTTCTCCCTACCCTTCCCTAACACAGCTTAACTGAGAAGTAAGGAAGCTCTTGCCCTGTATGTATGGTGTCTTGTGAGTATGACACTCAGGCATGGCTCAACCTAGGGTTCAGTTAGACAGTCTGTCTCTACTAATCCCCATTCCTCAAAAGCTATGTGGACTAAATCCTATATCTATTCTGCTTACAAAGCCAATAACCCCGTCTTTAGAGGAGCAGCTGGGGAGAGGACAGAGGGAAGAGTTGTATGGAAAATCCAGGGCCAAGATGGGTATAATGGTACATGCCTATAATTCTAGCACAGAGATGGTTGAGGCAGGAGAATTGCCAGTTTGAGGCCAGCCTGGGCTGAGTAGTGAGGCATTGTTTCAAACAAACAAGCAAACAAACAAACAAATAAAAAGGAAGAAAGAAACCTTCAATTTGAGGGGGAGCCAGAAGCCCAGGTCCTGCCTGACATAGACTAAGGGACCAGGCTAGTAAAGATGCCAAACCAGCTGGGACTACCTGAAGGTGGAGTTGATCCTCCAAGGAGCCATTGGGCAGGAAGCCATAAACAAGGCAGTAGAAGCCACTTTCTGCACAGTAGCCAGCAAAGTCTACGATATTTGGGTGACGAAACCTGTTACAAGGAGTGGAGTCTGAGTTCTCTTTTGTTGTTGTTTTTCCAAGACAGGATTTGTCTGTGTAGCCTTGGCTGTCCTGGATCTCACTCTGTAGACTAGGCTGGCCTTGAACTCACAGAGATCCACCTGACTGCCTCCCGAGTGCTGGGATTAAAGGGGTGCACCACCACCGCTGGGCAGAGGCTGAGTTCTTTAGTTCACTTTTCATCAGGCCAGACTGGGTGGGCAGCCTTTGATATTCCCTCACCTGGGCCTGGCAAGGCCTTGAGGGCCCAAGGAGGCCAGGTGTTGTGCTGTGCAGTCCTAGAGACTGATAAGGCCCTGGTATGGCTCTCTCCTTTTGCCCCCAGACAGGAGGGAACCCCAAGGCTCACCTTGACAGCTGCTCCACCTCTGTTAGGAAGCTCTGTTTCACCACAGTCCACTCTAGGTCAGCCTCCTGCAGCCCCAGACACGATGGGGTAAGAGGCAGGGAAAGTAGGCAGCATGAGCCAAGCTTGCCAGCTGTTTCCAGGCCCATAACAATGGAAGGCTTGGGGTCCTTGAACTGGAATCAGAGGACTGAAGGAATTGCTTGGGGAGGCTGGAGGCAAGGGACTGCAGAAGTGAGGGTGGATGGAGGGAGAAACTGGACAAATAAGGATTAATGGATTGTCTTCCCGGTGACTACCCCACTGTTACACTTACCTCCTTCAGTCTCTTCACAGCATATGTGGTATTTCTCATTACTGCCCGGTACACGCACCCAAAACCACCCTCTCCAATCCTGAGCTCTTCAGAGAAGTTGCAGGTGCCTTGGGAAATCTCACAGAAGGGCCAGCAAAATGGGGAGGGATGTGTCCTTTGGAGGCCAGACACTGGGCTCTCTGGGCTTGGCTGTTGGAAGAGACCATGGATCAGGTGAGGACCCTGTCTATTCCCCTTGGTCCAGGCTGCAAGCTCCCCTCAACCCTGGTTGTCTCTCAGATGACCTGGCTGTGCTGTTGTGGGCTCTGTGGTACACCAAAGGCTGAGTTTCTTCCTCCTTGTCTGGAATTTTCCCTGGGGGTTAAAGGACACCTACCTTGGTAGAGGAAGGGGCTGAAGATGGCAGTGGTGGCTTGACGGAACCAGGGACTGGAACCGGGAGGAACTCTAGCTCAGAATAGGTCTGGGAGCCTGGAAAAGCTTCATAAAGATGCCAGTGAGAGGCAGAGGCCAGTAGCAGTCTACAGTCATGTTAACATTCATGGTGGCCTTTTCCTCAGGCCTATCAAGCCCAACACCCAGGTTCTTTTTACCTGGGGAGAGGAAGGTGGAGGAAGAGGACTGCAGTTTCTGGGGGCCCCAGTCCTCAGCCTCGGAGCCTGCAGAGATGCTGCTGGGCCTTGGAGCAGTGGTGCTTGGGGGTAGAACAGGGGCAGGAGGGTGCCCTGGAATAACAAGGAAGGAAAGGAGGGCTGTGACTCAGGTCTGTCTCTGTCTGTCTGTCTCTCTGTGTGTAGGGAGGGGTTCCCATATGATTTCTTGTCTCGGGAGGCTCTGTACCCGTCACCTCCCGTGGGTTCCCATCCCTAATGTCCCTGGGGCCACGCTCGCTCACAGGCTGTGATGATGTCCCGCGCACGCAGCAGCTGCAGGTGCGTGAGGATGTGAACGAGGTCAGCCACGCGCGCGTTGCGGTTGATCCAGGGCCACAGGACGCTAGCTGTGCGCTGCTCGGCGCGCTCGCACAGCCGCAGCTCTGTCTGGTCGCGCACAATCAAGGCCGCTGCGGGGCGGGGGAACGTCAGGCTTTAGCGCCAGAAGCCCGGATCCCCTGCCCCACGCCGGCCTGCCGTCACCCACCGAACTGGCACCAGTCGGCGGGCTCCAGGGCGTCCATCACTTTGTAGAAGCGGCACATAACCCAGGGTGGCACCTCGTACAAGAAGTGCTGGGCGCCGGGAACCACAGGCTCCCCGGGGCCCGGCCCCCCGGCCATGGCTGCCGCCGCCGCCGGGCCGGGGCCTCTTGGGGCCTCGGCGGGCGCGGGCCTAAGCCGGCCGGGTCCGCGGACACTGACTCACTTCCCCTTCAAGCCGGCCTCGTGTGACGCCCGGCAGGGCGGAAGAGGCGGCGCTCGGGACCGCCGCCATCTTGCCCTCAGCGGCCTTCGGCCACACGGGGGCGTCCCGCGCCGCCCTCGACCGGGGAAAGTATCTATGCTAGGCAGGAGGGCGTCCCCCGCGAAAAAATCGAGGACTGTGGTCCTACACGAAGGTGGGCTTCCAGCAGTGGGAACCATCTGAATAGGGCTGAGCAGGATGAAGAACGACTTCCAGTTCTGGAGACAAAGGGCATAGGAAAGATATGATGTTCTACAAAGGCAGTTTATATCAAGCCTGGTGAAAGTCACGGAGATGCTCCTTTTGGCTTTATTTGGGGGGCAGTGGAGAGTCAGCTGAAATGTTGGTAGGACACGGTCAAATGTGGGTCACAAAACGGCCCTCTGGCTGACTCTAGTCATCTGGTCAGAGAATGGTCTGAAGATAGCACACCACGCCACCGCCTGTGTGCTAGATCCCACCCTTCCACCCCCATCCCCGCCTCCAGGAACCTGCCAGCAGCTGGGCAAGTGTTAGATCTTCATAGTATCTGCCTGTGCAGGCTCCTCATTAGCTCGCCAGCCAACACATTTATGTCTCTTAACAGGGCCTTGCTCTGTCCCCATGTGCATGATGTCCAGCTCTTGTCATCTCTTTCCTTTTTCTGTCACACTTTTGGCTTAGTTTGCACTTCTCATGAGGACACTAGAGTCTAGCAGCTTCCCCTACTCTTTTCTAGAGCAGTTGTCAGTGACACCACCTGTTGTGACCTTTTCGCTACATGAGTGTCTCTTGCCCACTCCTCTAATGTTCTCCATTCAGGGATTTCTTTGGCTTTTCTAGTCACTCTATGGCCTACACCTCAGTGCACACTACTTTCTCATGGTTTCACTCTACTCTCTGAAGTCCTCTTCCCATGAGTCCACTACTCTTAGCATTAGCCAATACCACTTACCTGCATGAACTTTATGGCTCTGATAGGGCTCACTGCTCATGTGGTCTTTCTTGGGCACAAATCACCAAATCACTTTCTTATAGAAGACCTTCCCAAAGTCCTATAGAGTCCCAGCTCTTTATGGCTGTTTGGAAGATGGCATAGCCAGCCTCTGCCCACCTACCTGAACTTACATACAACAGCCTTAAGCCATTAAGAACTCCTTGCTGTTGGGCTTGGTGGTGCACGCCTTTAATCCCAGCACTTGGAAACAATGGCAGGTGGATCTTTGTGAATTTGAGGTTAGCTTGGTCTAAAAAGTGAGTTCCAGGTCACCCAGGGATACAAGACCATGACCACCCCCACCCCAAACCTCTTTAGATTTTCTAAAAAGCACTTCTCATTCTGTCTCTGAAGTTGAGTTTGCATATACCCCTGCTATAGCCCTTCCTGACAAGATTGAGCATAAAAAGCTGTGGGGAAAGCTTCCTAAAACCCATGTAACTCTTCTCTTGGGCACATCTTGAGCTTGCTGGAGTTCTATACCTCTGAACTTTTCCATAGGCAGCAACTTGGCCTTCCTTGTTTCTCCAGCTGAAAGCATGTTTGTAAATCAACAGCTTTCTTCTGACCAGTTTCTCTAACACTCTCTTGTCATATCAATCCTAACTGGAAAGAGTTCCCTCTCAGTAGCCTGTCCTTTAAGAAACTTAGAGTATGTTTCCAGAAAGGTCTACCCAAGGCCCATGGCTGATTCCCACTCTGGCCTCTTCTCTGAAACCACAGCCATTTTGGCCACTCTCAAGATGAGGTCAAACTAGGTGTTGTGGTGCATTCCTGTAATTCAAGGCCAGCTTGGTTCCAGGCCAGCCAGAGCCACACAGTGAGACCCTCTCATAAATAAAACAAAGCTGGGCATGGTGCCTCACACCTGTAATTCCAACATTTGGGAGGCTGGGGCAGATCACCCATCACACTCCATCCAGGTCAGCCTAGACTAGAAGTTGGACCCTGCCAAACAAACAACTCAAGAGGTCAACCATATGCTGAGCTTCCAGTGGTTTCTCATGGGCCAGTCATTATCGAGATGCACCAAATTCAGTACTCAAAATTATCGTGTGCATATGTTAAGCTCTAGGGGCAGGGATTTGGTCCTTTTTATGTACTGGGGACTATCAGTGTCTAGTATAGGCCTGGCACACAGTAGATGTTCCATATCTACATGTTGAATCTTCAACCCTTTCATTTAACATTCAAGGCCAGGATTTCAAGGTAGCTTTTAGTAGGTGTGCCCACAATTGCATGTGACAAACCATTATCCTCTCCTCAAGCCCAGATCAGCCTAAGGGGACAGATATAATGAGTGGGCAACTGAAGGTTCATATTCTTATAGGAAGCCAGTGACACAAAGGATTCCTTAGGGCAGTTCCTCAGCATGCCCTAGCCTGGTCAGGAAGGCAAGTTAGCCACTCACAGAAGTCATGCAGAAGGTCTTAGCTGCTATTGGCCACAGGAGTTAGAGTTGAGGAGAAAGGTTAAAAAAAAAAACAAAAAACACTGTGGCACACCAGGACCTGGTAGCTGCCACTGCCACAACTGGCGGGAATTTTTGCTCTGGTGCAGTGTGCCTGGAAAGCACTGACAGCAAACTGAGGAGGATGCCAGGGAGGCCAGCATATGAAGTCAGGCTTCCCTTCCCTCCCACTCCAATCCTGAGAGAGGCTATTGGGGTTCAGGGACAACTGGATCAAACACACCATCAGGTGAGCTGGAAGGGACTGCTGACTTATAATGAAAGCCCAGACCTTGAGTCACTTTCACAGAGAGATTTATCGAGAATGCTAACAGCACAGGATACAGTACTTCCCAACAAAAGGTGCAAACGCATCACTTAGAAAGGCATGCTGAGTATTCTTTGCTTTCACATGTATTAAAAAACTTACAAAAATAAAATAAAACCACGTGCTGCCCATCTTTTCAAATAGTAAAAGAACCTTATGAAAAACCACTTGATTTTACAACAAAAGACACAAACGGACATTTTTATGTAAATTTATAAGGCAAACTCTTTATATAATAAATAGGTTACAGGGGTTCAGTGGGGGGGGTGTTTTTGAAACGTATACAGGTACATTCAGACAGGTTTACTGAAATGGTACAAATTTCCTTAATAAATTGCCTTTTGTTTTTAAATATATCAGTGCTTTCAGTCATTTGGCTATACACAAAGAACCTTTTTTTTTTTGAACACTACAAAAAAGCAATCAATATTTTGTTTTTAAAACGACCTACTTATTTTCTAAAGTAATTGTCCCAAAACACAAAAACTGAAAGTGAATGCGACAGAGGGCTTTTCAAGACCGACCCCTCCAGCTATGTCTGTCCTGGATCCCTCTGTGCCCTGTGTGCCTGCTCCCAACCTCAGATAGGCTTTTTGAGCTGATGCCAACATCTTCCAATACAGGGTGGCCTGTCATTGGCTGCACTGTCCTACAGATCTTGCCCTTCAGGCTGGCAGAGGGGAGCGTAGTATGGATTTAGGGGGGGCATGTACCCTGTCTGGTTCTTCCAGCTACTAAATGCCATGGCCAACTGGTCACTACAGGTAGCACTATCTTCATAAGAGGCTCTAAAGGAACACAGGTCTGTTCCTCTTCTATGAGCCTGGAACAATCTGTAATGAGGATAATGAGGATAACGGCTTTACTGAAGATGTTTGCCATGGAAAGAGAAGGTGGTATCTTACACCCAGATTTTGTTGGAAATCAGATGACATTGAAAGAGAGAACCCTCTACCATCACTTTATTCCCCAGGCATGGTGGGGAGCCAAGATATCAGATTAACACTATGCATTAGGGGACAGCATGGGGTGTGACAGAAGTGTTCTGACTGGTCATATCCCTGAAACATGCTTTGAAGACAATAATGCCCACTGTCTTGGCTTATCCAGGAACAGCTATCTCAGACAGGGAGTGGACAATTCATTTTGTCTCCTCCCTAACCTGTTTCTTCAGTGGGGCATCCTCCTGCAAAGGCAGGCCCAGCCTTTCCCTACTCAGTGAACTCAGCTCTGCTCTTACATCCCCTCCCTTCCTGGCATTCCTGGAAGGAACTGACCTTGTCTTTTTTTTTTTTAATTAACAATAGTAGTAATAATCTGGGAAGGGGAAACAAAAGAATCCACCAAGTGGAACAAAATCTGGTTTTGTTCTGACTTTGAAAATGGCAACACATTAACTTCAGTCTCTTGACTTGGAATGGGAATCCAGTGCTTAACTTCTTGGTGGCTTCTGGCTGATCTGGGCAGGGGTCATCTCTTCAGATTGCCCCTCTTGTCTTAGTCACCAATCCCCTCCCTTCAAATGCTTTGTTTGTAACGAAAAGGTGTCTAGAAGCATTTGTCTCTGGAACAATTACTTTAAACATAGTTACAATACAGACTTCAGTTCAAACACAGAAGAGATTTACTTAGCAAAGTTCCTTTCACCCACCAAAAATTACACAAACAGAAGCCTCAACACCACAGTTAAAGGGGACCATTAGAGAGAACCTTATGTTTGGAACACAAAAGGAAGAATAAAACCAAACCAAACCCAAACAGAAAAACCCCAGAATGACAAGAAAAGGGCAAGGAAGAGGAAGGAGAGCAAACACAGCACACATTACAGTGTCCAGGTACACAGGGAGCCCAGCACAAAGAAAGGGCTCGGCACACATTGAGTAACAGTCCTGGTGATATTTGGTCATATATTCATCAACTACTGACTCTGGAGCGGCTGTTATTGATTGAAGCAGTGAAAAATCAAATGGAAAAGGAGGCCATGGTAGCAAGGTAAGGAGCAGGCTTCAAGTTCTGCAAGCCTTTTGCACTCCAATGTCCAAGCTGCCCAGAAACATTGAACCAGGTGGCCTGCTCCATCCAGGCAGGGCTAGAGGTCACCAGGTGATGCTAACTTGGGTGCTGATCTCACATCAGCCATAAAGCACTCATATGGACATACATGGTCACCCACCTGTTAGTGGCCAAGTATCAGTGGCAACAACCCTCTGGCCCCTTCTGCCCCCATCCCATGCTGACTGGGGAATAATGTTGTGATGCTCTCCTAATACTGATTGCTCATTAAAGCAAGGCCCTAGGATAGGGTCTCAGAGGTTTCTCCAGTCCGTCTTCCAAGCGGCACAAGGGTAGCCCAGCCACCCAAAGGGCCTACAAATATCTCTGCTATATTTTGGCTTCAGAAGAAGCAATGATGAGGGGGTGAGGTGGAGGTGTAGGACAGATTTTGGCCTTGGTGATTATAATGCTCTCTGCTTTGAAAGAACAAGGTTCTGGATTTATTTTTTGGGGGGGGGGGGGGGGAGGGCATGTTTTTAATTACTTAAGAATGATCCTTTTGCAAAAAGAACTGTTACGGCTAAACTTTCTAGCAGATATTGTTCATCAAGAATTATAAAAGCAAATGCAGTTACTCATGGGAGCAGGGAGAAGAGAGGGATGTTTCTGGAGTCTTCACTACTTTCTGAAGGAGATCCACTGGACTGTTGGATGTGATTCTGGGGTCTCTGGCATTCTACCTAGTACAGCTAACAGGTTTGGAGACAGGTCAAGCCTCCTATCTCCTCTCCAGCCCCTGGACTCAGCAAAGTGAGGAGGGTTTTGAAATGCTCCAAGCCCTGCTAATTGAGGGAAGCCTGCCAGACTTACTAGACACAGGCTCTCCTTGGCCAAGGAAAGGGTGGAGGGAGTTGGGCCACCCCCATGCATGCCAGCTCCCCACTCCTAGAGGTGGGGACAGGGCTGTGCTCACTAAGTTCTGGACTTCAGCAGGTATAGGGAGTGCGCCTACTCCCCCTCCCCCAATGCTGAAATTAACTGTCCTGCACCCAGAATCATGGGGCCCCTTTCACAGCAGAGAAACAAAGTACAAAACCTGGGTGCAGCCTGGAGCTTCCTTCACTTAGCACAGGGAAGCCTTTGAAAGAAGCGAGGAAAGATCACAGATCTGCTGGGACTGAAGAAGTGACCAGCAGACAGATGTCTTTTTTTTTCTCTTTTTTTTTTTCTCTTGTCCTACTCTATGGTTATCAGAAATATTGTAATTAAGCAATAGGTATAATTTTAAAAGGTCTTTTCTTGTGTGTGTGGCGCTACAAGCAAAATGAGTTTATAATTGTGCAATATACATATACATATACACACACACACACACATATATATGTATATATATATATATTCAACTGCTTTGTGTGTCTAGTTGGTGCATAAAATAAAAAGAATAGGAAAGCTAAAAGCAAAACTGAAAAGTAAATCAAAAGCCCGGAATAGAAAAGACAAAGCAGACCTATGCATATAGTCTATAAGTTACTGGATATAATCAGGGTCACCAGGAAGAACAGCTTTGCCACTTGACACACAAACACTGCAGGGAGAGGAGCCTATCAGTGGGCAGGAGCCAAACCTCTGCCTTTTCACCACATTTTCTCTCAGTGTTAAGCAGGACCTGATAAAAGGTGAGAGGGGAGAGCAAGGAGCAAACATCATTTGCAAGTTGCCCAAATGTTCTTAAACTAAAAGATGACACTTAGTTCCATGAGGGGCTGAGCCCTGCTTGTGCAAAGCCTGGGGGCCTGTCCTTCCTCCTAGAGCCTTTCCACTGCCTGCCCGCTTGCCCTCCCTTCTCTACTCTATAGGCTCTCATGCCTCCCCAGTAGGCAGGCAGGCTGGCTTAAAGAGGCAGGAAGGGGCACTGGGTAAGTTTAGGAGGGCATGCCAAAGTACTTGCCACACAGCCATTTCATCTGTGCCAAAATCCTGAGGGTGGGGTAAGCAGATTGCAAAAGATAGGAGGCCCCAGGGAGGGATGCTCTGTAGGCAGCAGACCCTCCCTAGTTTATGCGTAGTGCTGGGACAGGCTCAGTTAAGATGAGAAGAGAGCAGACACTTTGTGACAGGCCTTCTGGGTCACTGATGAGTGTTTCACTTGATGCACCAAGAGCTGGTCTCATGCAGCTTTGGCATCTGGCAGGTCACTAACCTCCAATACCACCAAAGGACAAGGTCAGAAGTGGTGTCTTGGGGTCAGCTACCCAAAGAGGCTTTCCAATAATAAAAAGCCTCGATCGCAAGAGTCTCCTAGTTCCACCTCCTCAGATGTAGGAAGCTTCAGCCTGGAGTTCCCTTTGCCCAGATCACTCACCAGATATCTCAGGCCAAGAACTAAGTATTTTTAGATCAACATTTTTTTTTTTTTTTTTTGCAAAAGCCTCCTCTTATTCAGAAACATCAAAATGTATTATTATTATTATTATTTTTGCCAAATGTTTTAAAGGTTTTCCTTCTAAATTGTTGAGAACTGGTTTCAGTTCAAATTTTCCCCTTTAGCATGTAATTTTAGACCCTGGGGGAGGCAGTATCCTAGCGATTTATAACAATTAGACTAAGCCTTTTCTAAAGATTGATATAGTACCTAAAAAACATCCAAAATGGAGAGAATCAACAAATCTCTTCAGAGTTGGGCTGGTTCACTCAAGCAGAGAGCAGGAAGGAAGAGTCAGAAGAGGATATGGATGGAGCAGAGGGCTTGGTCCAGGCATGGGGCATTAATGCATCTGCCCTAGCCCCCTTCAACTTGGGACTTTTCTATGCCATGGTCCGCAGGGGCTCTAGAAACTTTTTTCTCTGAGTCTTGGCCATCCGTCCTAGAATCTGTAGTGTGAACCCGAATCAGCAAACAATGTGGGACAAAGATACAGGTTATGAACTGATGCACAAAGGTCTTCTTGAAGAACTGGCACCTGTGATCTCTCCTTAGCCTAGAGAGCCTGGCTGGAATGTTCTCTGTAGTTAGAGAAGTGCTGTAGAGCTCAGGCAGCTGGACTCCACTTGGGCTGCATGAACTCTAGCTGGTCTCATCTGGTCAGTTCCAACCCTTTTGTTCTTTCTTGGGTGGGCTTGAGCCACTTATTACAATTTATTTAAAATTCAGAGGTCCTGTCAGCTATGGAAACTCCTTTCCCTACCAAACTTGGCAGTCAGTTTCTGGTTATTGCCCTCTTTTATCATTGTCACAGCAAGAGCAAGCTGGGTGAAGCAACAGCAATTTGGGCTGCTCTGGTTCCCATTTCCAAAGTTTGTGGCCTCTAGTCTGTTGTGATAGCACTGAACAGAGTTCTCTGTACCCATGCTGGGATCACAGGCTAGTTCGGCACTGATGGACTGGGGGAGGTAGTACTTCTAGATCTCCCCTGTGCCTTTTGATATGGGAATACAACACCAGCAGACCGGAGCTGTACTAGAGCCTGGCTGTGACCAAGAGTTCTCAACTCACTGCACTTTGAAGAGCAGCAGTTCCACTGGTTAAGACAGACCCAAGAATGGGCAAGACTGGGCCAGGATGAACATAGTTGGAGAATATACACCAATCTATCTGGGAGAGGTAGTAACTAACAACTAGAGCAGGGTAGGGAAGACTGGATGTGACCTTAATGACCTAGTCCCAGGTATCTGAAAGCTGTAGGTCAGTTCTTGTATTCTTCATATATTCAGTGAAAGATGCCACCCAATCTTTACAATGTTCAAATACAACAAAATCAAGGTCACATTCCAGGTCTGAGCCAGACACAGCTGGTAAGAATCCCATGGCTTAAGGCTTTTCCCTTCAACCTCCTGTCAACCTGACTGCAAGGCAGGGGCAGCCTGAGAGCCTGTACAGAGTCTCTGGCTGCCAGGGCAAAACCCAATCAAAGCTGCCTGCTTAAAGGACACTGACTCATGATGTCCTTATCTGGGGATGAGGGAATGGGGGAAAAAAGCAGGAAGCAAAAAACAAAACAAAACAAAACAAAAAACCCTCAGAAGCTGCAGGCACCACCACCTGCAGTTTTGAAACCAGCTCTAAGGGAAAGCTAGGGAGTGAGGAGGCTGCAGATGGGGCTCAAATTAAAGAAAATGGCACCCAAAGTGCTGCAATCCCAACTGTGAATGTCTAATCAGCCTAGGTTATCTTCCAAGGATGAGGGATCCTCAGCCTAGGAGTCACATTTCATTGGACTAGTTAAGTATAACAGGCAAAACCCCAAACGGACCACAATAAAACAACTTGATGTCAATCTGGCTAGGTGCTGTGAGGGTACAGAAAGGTATCCTTGGGGAGTGTGAGGCCGCTGCAGGGGTGGGATGAGGTGGGCCTTTTGTTCTTGGAGGAAGCAGGAGTTAAGAAGGATACATCCTGGACCCTCCAGATTCCCTCTTCTGAGACCTCTTCCCTTCCTGGGGAAGAATCAGAACCATGGCTGAGGATCAACAACAGAGCAGGCAAAATGACTGCTTGACAGGAAGCTGGTTGCAGGGTCTGCATTTGTAGCACAAGGAAATGGATACAAATATGCTAGAAAGCCCAACTATGACTCTGCAATCAGAATGGGGCAAAATCTCTCACTTAGTTCTAGCCATTCCAGAAGAGACAAACATGGTTTTATCTTAAGCTATCAATTAGAACTGTCAACTATGGTTCCTGATCACTAAAGACTGGCAAGGAAGTGCTAGATGATTTCTATGATGTTTCACTCTTCCATGATTACACTGCAATAAGGAAGCTTAGGGAACGGTAATGAAAATACACAAGACAACACACACTTGACAGTTCATGGCAGCAGTTCACATGGGACGTGCCTGTGGGTGTTTCTGGAAGCATAAGACTGCTGTCTCATTTGCTACTTTGATAAGGTACTCCTCAGTTGGACAGATTTAGATATGAGACATCTCTGTAAACACAGAAAAGGATATACCAATATGATGAAGATATGCAGCTAGATAAGGACTTCCTGAACAGAGGCTAAAACTTTGGGATCCCAAATAAAAATTGACCAATTAAAACCCCACAGCAAAGCCAAGCCTGTAAAATTCACCATTACACTTATGGAGCCAGTCCCCAGTGAGCAAAAGGGAAAGAATTCCACTAGAAAAAGACTTGTCAGAAGAAGAGCAAGGGGCCCTGGTGTCATTCCTTGCTCAAATCTGCATCTCCTGACAGGTGCCCTGCCACACTATGCTTGACATCAGACTTCTGAGTGGGGTCAAGGGTAGTGGGCATGGTGCCCCTGTTGGGCCCACTCAGTGATCCTGGCAGAACACAGGGGCCTCTATATCTCCTTCAGCTACCACATGTGGCCCAGTTTCTCCAGCCCACTTTTCTAGAGCAGAAGGTGAAAAGGCTCATTGTTTAGGATCTGAAAAGCCTTTTGACTTTTTTCTTAGCAAGGAAGAGGGGACTATCTAAGGGAGTAAGGGCTTACTGCTCTCTTGTTCTTCACAGAGGCTAGGGAGGACTCAGCAGAGCCCAGCACTTGCTCAGGGTTAAACATGATAGCTGGCACTGGCAACGAGAAGTCAAAGGGCAGGGAGAATCCTAGGACTGTGGTTGAATGCTGTCAGGTAAGCATGTGGTTGGGCACTGCAGTTGTCTGGAACAGAAGAGACAACTAGGAGCTAGGGAAAGGAGGATGGGGAAGAAATGAAAGCATGAAATGAAGGAAGGCAAAAATGGAAAGACAAAAGAGAAAGCAATCAGGAAGTCCTTATAAAATTGCAGCAAACACTTAGAGTTTCGGAGCTTCGTGGGAACCCTATGTGCTGAGCCCACTTTAAAACAAGCGCAGGTATATACAGATCCAGGTAGTTCTGAACACTGCCATGTCTGGTGGCTTGTGGGACAAAGTATCACCATTTCAAGCCAGTTTGCTTTCAGAGCATCTGTTTGTTTTGAAGTGGGAACATGAAGACTCACTCAATAGTGCAAATAATTCTAAGCTGTCCCTAAAGGAGAACTGGAAAGTAATTGGAAGAATATTTTCCTTTCTTCCCCTATGCCCCTTGTCCCATCCACTAAGTTCCTAACCACTAGTCACAGACCGCTCTCTTGTTCTGTGGCACTAGGCTTGGCTTGACCCTACCCAGCCTGCCCGTGCCTTGTCCTGCTGTCTCCATGGCACCTCTTTAGCATTATTCTCTAGGGGAGCATGCCTTGTGAACAGGTGATGACACTTCACCCTGGGCCATCCTATTCTGTGGTTCAGGCCAGTCTATAATCCAGCAGTTCAGGGCTTGCTTCTAGCCATGCCAGAGCTGGATCAGACAGGTACCACTTTCCTGTTTTTCAAAATATTCTTGTCAGTTTTGGATTGGGGTGGGTGTGGGGCCAGACTTATGCCACCACAGTTCTAATCACTGG
Source organism: Peromyscus melanophrys (assembly GCA_902168415.1). Taxonomy (NCBI): domain Eukaryota; kingdom Metazoa; phylum Chordata; class Mammalia; order Rodentia; family Cricetidae; genus Peromyscus; species Peromyscus melanophrys. The sequence goes on along the minus strand of CABHPR010118142.1, from coordinate 16,836 downwards.
GCCACAATTACTGGCCACCGCAGTCTTCTCTAAAGAATCCAATGTTTTTCCTGCCTCACACCTCCCGGTCCCTCAGATTGGGAGATGGGATGGTGGAAGAGTCAGGGAAGCTATGGACAGGGCACCAATGGCACCAAAAATGGGAGTGTCCTCTCAACTGCTGTCTCTAATAAGCACACTGGGGGGGGGTGTTGGGGGTGCCTGGTCAACAGCTTGTCTGGTCAGTAGTATCTGCAGCAAGCCTTGTTGAAGGAGCCTAGTTTAGAAAAGTGCAAAGCTACTTCTGGCCCTGGTTAGGTCTTCAACCTGACTGTGCTTGTTGGTAAGAAAAACATCCCAATGCTCCAACTACTCCCACCCTGAAGCCACGAAACTCTAAGTTTACTGAAAGAAAAAAAAATATTTTTTATTTCAGTTAATCGGGAAGCTTTGTCAGAGCCCTACCCATAAGGAGAAGAGACAACAGCTGCCTTTATCTTGTTGGTTTGCTTTGCAATCCACTCTGTGTAAAGTCAGCTAACTCTCTCGGTCACGGGCGTCCGGCTGTCCACAGGTTCCTCTCTGTTTGGCCTTGGCATGGAGGATGAAACAATGTCTTTGCGCTCTCCCTCCCCTCGGTGTTTGTACTTTTCTGCCACTGTGGCGGTGGTTGCTGAGACCATGGGCTGAGTCTTAGCTGGCTCCTTGGGGCAGCCATCGCTCTCCAGCGAGCCTCCTCGGGGCATCTTCTCCTCTTTGCAGATGCTGCTACTCAAGTCCTGGGGCTCAGGGGGGCTGACGGGGTCCTCAGAGCTCTCAGGCTCAGGTGGGGGTGGGGGTGGGGGTGGGAGCAGTGGCATGGGGGCCTTTGGGGACTCTGAATGGTGGTGGTGATGATGGTGCTCCTTCTTAGGGGGTGAGGAGGCGCTGCTGCTGCTGCTGCGCCCCTTGGGGCTGCTCTCCTTGCTTTTTCGGCCAGGGCTCTTGCAGGTCTTCAGTCCCTTCCCACTCTTCTCACCAAGGGTGGACACCAACAGGGGCTTTACCACTTCCTTGACCTCAATGCTGACTGTCTCCCGAGTTTTGCGCTTCTTGATGGGGAGCACAGTCTCATGCACAGACCGTATAGAAGACTCTTTCACGGCTTTCTTTTTGGCCTCTGTGGTAGCAGCTGCCACCACACTCCCAGGCTTTCTGCCCCGTTTCTTAGGAATGGCCTGGGGGTCAGCTTCAGCTTTTCGCTTTCTGCCAGGGCGTTTGATCACCATGACCTGGGCAGAAGTGGTAGCCCCACCTCCTTCACCCTTGCCCCCAGGTGATGCTTGGAAAGGCATCTTGACGAGAAGTTTCCCAGGGCTCTTCTCTAGGACCCTTTTCACTTGAACACCTTCTGATGCTGCTGCCTTGGGTCTCCCAGTGCCGCTCCCTTTGGGGCGTCCCCGACCCCTGCCAGTTCCTGGAGCTTTGGGAGATTTGGGCTTCTTAGGTGGTTTCTGCTCTCTCCGGGAGGGGCTCCCTCTCCCAGTTACCGTGAAGTCAAAATCATTAGGGTCCAAGGAGGTGTCGCCTACCTTCTCAAAGTATGCAATCAATTCCACTTTAGAGCGAAAGGCTTTTCCCTGGGGACTGTGGAGACAAACAGAGAGATACAAAGAAATGTCAGAAGCTTTTATGACAGCTTAGAGACTGAGGTAGAGGAGATGGTACTGATAAGCTTTCTTATAAGACACTGTAAGTGAACAAGGGTCAAACTGAAGAAGAACAGAGATGACCTAAAACTGAAGAGCACAGCCAGGCCAGATGCAATGCACTGATGCATGGGTAGAAATCATATTACCAGGGATAGTGGGTACCTATACAGCTTGCTCAGGAGCCAGAACAGCTGGGTCTGAAAGCCTCAGAAGACCTGTCTACCTCTAAGTCCACTCCTCTGTACTCCTTGGCTTCTCCACAATCCAGAAACCAAAGGGGTCAGGCCTAGTACTAGAGGACCATTGGGCTGGGCCAATTCTGTTGGTTGGTGCCTAGACCTAATCTACCATCAAAACATTCCTGCATCTAAACCAAGGCATGGTGTCCAGCCTCTTTGGGAATCCATTCCAGTGCAATAAAGCTTTCCTCACCCTTCTTAGAGTTGAAGATTAAATAAAACTACCCACAAATACTGGGAAAATTGCTAGCCTTTCTGGGATGAGCTGATGTACTTAGCTGCTCTTCTAAACCTCTGGCTCTGGAAGTTACTCTGCTTTAACAGAAAACACTAAGGTCAGTCCAAAGCTGGACAAATGCACAAGGAGCAGTAGGAAAGGCACACAAAGTCTGTTTGTGTCCCTTTCCAGAGGCCCTGTTAAACATCAAACATTTCCTAACACTGATTTAGAGGCAAATAGAAAGAACTTGACATGTGGCATAGGTAAAAGACTCACTACCCTGAAGCAGAGCAACAGGGTAGGGGCCTCTGTAGTACTTTCTGAATGTATCTAGTGTTGATGTTATTTTTTAAGCATCCTACAGGTGGCAGATACATTTCCCCAGAGCTATAGTTTTAATGGATCCTTTTATCTAGCTCTCCCATCCATCTGGCCTTTCCTGATCTATAGACACAGGACTTGCTCTTACTTACTTGATCAAATATACATCATACTTTCCAGCAGAGCGGCCAGACTTCCTTTGCTTAAGCTTCCGTGTCCAACCTTCAGGCAAGGTGGGGTCATCATACATGGGTCCCCGGTCACGAATGATAGAACGCCGCTGTTTCGGGGAAGCAGAGGCTTCTGGCACTGCTGGGGCAGAGCCTGAGCTTTCTGATGTCTCTGCTTTGCCTGCCTCTGCCGGCTCGGCAGAATGGTGGGCTGAAGGCTGTAGTGGCTCATGTTTGCCCTCTTTGTCTTCCTTCTTGTCTTTCTTCACCTTCTTAAACTTCAGGGGCTTGTCTTTGAGGCCCTGGAGATCCTGGTCTTCTGACTTTTCCTCCCTGAAGTATTAAACAAATATGTAAGTATCACAGAGAACACAGTTGCATGCAGAGTAGTGAGCACAGGCAAGCTTGGGTGCCATACATGAGACACCTAGCTGTTGCATACTCAGATCTTGGTAACTTCCCTGGGACAATGCATCCTTAGGCCAAGCTGAGGCCCAAAGGTATCTTTAGCGGCTCTGGGTTGCTGGTAACATTGGTCAAATGCACTTGACTTTTATCATACTACTCCAAACCCTAGTTCTATTGCTGTGAAAGTGGCATATGTTTTACTCTTGGATTTTAGCACTGTAGGGTTGGCTTTTCAACATATCACTAGCAGAGGTCAGTTTATAAGTTGCATCTGATGGCCCCTGGGCTTGTTGCATGACAAAAGGCTCTCCACTGCTAGAAAGGAAACTGCCTACCACAACTTGTTTTAGGAGCTCAAACCCCCTGGAAGGTGATATACAGTACAGTCATGAAAAGAACATACAAAATTGGAATTGGCCAACCTGACCTCCAATTCTGACTTTGTCATTTTCTTTTATTTATTTTGTATTTTGTCTGCATGTATTTAGTCTGTGCACTACATGAGTGCCTAATGCCTGTGGAGGCCAAAAGAGGGAATTGGGTCCCCTGGGACTAAAGTTGTGATCCACCATGTGGGTGCTGGGAATTGAATCCAGGTCCTTGGGAAGAACAGCCAGTGCTCTTAACTTCTGAGCCATTGCTCCAGCTTCCCGACTTTGCCATTCTCAAAACAAGGACCCTAGCAAGAGATTTCAGCAGTCTGTGCTTCAGTTTCCTCATCTCAACGGTAGCTAATCTCATCCCCAGAGGCATACTTTCTGTGAGAATTATGGACAAAAAGGTCCCAAGGCACTGTATAACTATTGCTAATTCAGGCAAACAGCAACTGCTGCCTAGGGTTCCAGTATGAGAAAAAAGGGATCCTGGGTCACATGGGTCTTTACCACAAGATATTCCTTACCAAAAACAAACAAGCAAGCAAGCAAGCAAGCAAGCAAGCAAGCAAGCAAGCAAGCAAGCAA
>CABHPR010118142.1:0-10460 GCA_902168415.1 Peromyscus melanophrys | reverse complement strand
TTTTTTTTTTTTGGTTTTTCGAGACAGGGTTTCTCTGTGTAGCTTTGTGCCTTTCCTGGAACTCACTTGGTAGCCCAGGCTGGCCTCAAACTCACAGAGATCCGCCTGGCTCTGCCTCCCGAGTGCTGGGATTAAAGGCGTGCGCCACCACCGCCCGGCGATGTACAGATAAATTAAAAAAAAACAAAAAACAGCAATACCAAAATAACAAAAGCTCACAAAGAAGCTTGAATTCTTTCTGGATGTGGAATGAAGGTAAAAAGGATACAAATGATGTAATCCTTAAGAGCCGACATTTGTCCAAGGGTCTGTTCAGTCCTGGGGGTGGGGGTGGGGTGGGACGAGTGGTCATCACTACAGGATCCAAGGGAGGAGGGGCTAGGCTGGGATACCAGGTAACTTCCCAAGGTTGCCCTCCAAGAGGGTCTGTGATGTTTAGTGAAATACATTTCCTAAGAAAACAAATACCCTTTCATCAGACCATACATGTGTTTCTTTTGCTGTTCTCTAGCCCCATCCCCCAACTTCCTGTCCCTCTGTCTTTTCCATGATTACTAGGAGAACCAAGTACCTAGTTTATATGTTCATACAGTTCAAAGTTGGAAGTATCGTCAGAAAACCAGTATGTTCAACTTTGGAATGTCACAGATGAAGGAAAAAGGAAGCTCAACTACACAAAGGAACTTGTCTGAGGTCACTGTCGAGTTTATGGCCAGTTAAGAGGACTTACAATGGATGGATTTATTATCATTACAAACATGTATGTGTGTTCATCAACTGCCTTTGCTATTGTGTCTATACTATTAACCACTGTGATGCCCTTTCCCAGAAGGAAAAGTAACCCACTGATATCTCTGTTGCATGAATCCTAAATGGTCTTATAATAAAAACCCAGAGCCAGATATTGGGGTAAATGCTGGAAGATCAGAGGAAAAAAGCCACAGCCACTTCTCACCTCACCAACTCCTCAGCCGAAAGGGGAAGATCCTGTCTCTACGAATCCTCAGATTGAATGCCTTTGAGTACTCGGCTGAAAGGGCACTGAACTCCTGTCTCCTCCTGCCTTATATTCCATTCTCTGCCTAGTCATATTACCTCCTGTCTCAACCTTCTTAGTGCTGTGATTAAAGGTGTGTGACTCCCAAGTACTGGGATTAAAGGTGTGTGCCACCACTGCCTGGCTCTGTTTCTCTTTTAGATTGTATTAATCTTGTGTAGTCCAGTGTGGCTTTGAACTCACAGATCCAGACAGATCTCTACCTCCTGAGTGCTAGGATTAAAGGTGTGTGTCACCACTGACTGATTTCTATGTTTAATCTAGTGGCTGGCTCTGTCCTCTGATCTTCAGGCAAATTTTATTTGTTAAAGTACAAAGAAAATATTACCATATTTCCCCTTTTTTGTCTAAAATAATAAAAGGTTATAACTAATATAAGAAAAACTATATACAATAAGTACAATAAATACATACAATATATATAGTCAAGAATTACATTTAAATGTCCAGTCCGTTAACATTTGACAGATTCAGAGAAAATACTCCATTATTTATATTATTTTGGTGAGTCCAAAGTGTTATACCTAATTTATTTTCTATCCTAACTTGTATTACCTACCAAAAACTATCTTTCAAACTTACACATTTTACACCTCTTCAGTGAGTTTCTTTTCTGAATTTGTTAACAAGTAAAACTATAACTAGTTTTTAACTCCATCAGAGACTCAAGAAGGAAATACTATTAACTGAGTAAGCAGGAAGTGCAAACAAACGACTTCCAAAAATGTGAGAAATGACAGAAACAGCTGGCTGCCTGGACAGTCACCCAAGGTTCCTCTGCAACATTGGGGCATCATCTTCAGCCTACAGGCATAGAATATCTGACAGACTCCTCTGTGAAGCAGGATTTTCTGAAGGGCCTTCCTACCTTGTCTTGGCAAGGTTTGGCAGTCCTTTCCTTTTGTGTCCTGCTTGTCCATTTGGACAGCACACTGTCAGCAGTCAAGGCTAGGGCACTCTCTTGCCCAGTAGCTAACTTTTGCCATAAGGAAAGTAAACTCCATATGGAGTTTCTTCAATGCCCATCATCTTCTCTGAAGTAGATTGGTGCTGCCAGGAGCAGACATGTCTCATTGTCATTAAAAAAAAAAGAATCTATGTTATTAAAACATATTAAATGCCATATTCTGTAGATCTCTGAAGTGTTTGAAGACTACCTAAAATATATCTATTTGATCTTGAAACTATACCTAACATGACTACAAGTTTGAATGTAATAGGTAACTAACTACTAACCTGCATTTCTTTATATCCTAATTAGTTTGTAAAAATAACTTTCTCTTTTATTTATTTATTATTTTTTTAAAGATTTATTTATTATGTATACAGTGCTCTGCCTGCATATATGCCTGCAGGCCAGAAGAGGGCACCAGATCTCATTACAGATGGTTGTGAGCCACCATGTGGTTGCTGGGAATTGAACTCAGAACCTGTGGAAGAGCAGCCAGTGCTCTTAACCGCTGAGCCATCTCTCCAGCCCCGTAATAATAACTTTCAAGGACTAGAAAATTACATTACATTGTTAAATGAGCTGTATAGGTACAATACCTTGAACAAGAGTACAAATATATATACAGTATGTTCCAACAAAAATAATCTCAACTTTGTATCAATATACACAATTTGTATACAATATACAAAAATCCAACCCAATGTATAATATTTAAAACTAGTAGTTGCTTTTTAAAAGTCAATTCAACAATCTACCTTTTTTATCTTATCATATCCATCCTTTCCCTTTTTTCTTTTCAGAGTAGATCCAATTATCTACCCTTTCATCCTATCATTTCTATATCTTTTTTTCCTTTTTTCTAACAAGAACCTTGAATCTAATTTCCTTTGTTTATCTTTTTTCCTGACCATTATCAATAACAACTTGGAACCAAGCACCTTAAACAATGAGAATTATCCATAACCCATTGAATGACCAAAAACCACCAACCCCATCTCTTGGGAATGTGGGCATCATGTTCTTAAATTTACTTCCTGCTGTCTAGGGGTGAAGGCATTTTTAGGGGACCCTGAAAAGAAAATTTTGGGTTAATTGTCAAATCCTGGGAGAGGTAGCTGTATCATTTGTTTTCCAATCTCTGCATAATAGGAAAATGCAGGGCTTGTCTCAAGTCCCAGCTAGTCTGTGAGACTGGATCATCTCAGCTAGCCATCTCAAAATTGTCCTGAGCAGTTTGTAGTCCAAAGCTGATCTTTGGGTGGTGGTTGTCAGCTTAGTGGTGTTATCTTTGTGGGGGCCCATCATCCTTTTGGAGACTTCAAAGGTCACTGTTAAGCATGCTCATGATTCACAGCAGAAAACTGATAGTTAAACCTAAAATCATGTACAGGAAGATAGATGAAGTCTTTTTTCTAGAATTAGTACTCTATATGACCATTAATATCATGACAAAAAGTTTAAAATATATATGTAAATCTTATAAATTTTGATATAAAATTCATATCTTAAGAAAAGTTTTAAAGAATCAAAATAAAACTAAAGGATTATGAGATTAGTAGCAATAAAATAGTCCCTTAATTTTGGTTTTTCTTCTGTCCCATATCAGGTGGCTCTTCTGACATGATATAGACATTTTGCATTTTCCTTTAACAAGCATGCTGGGGTTTAGAGAAGGAGAGAGCCACGCTCCAACTCCAAAGCCAGCTTTAATTTTTAATTGAACTGGGACTACAAAAAGACCATTTGCATTGTATGTCTGTAGAAAAAAGCAGAAACAAACATTTGGGAAGATTTATGAAATTTTATCCTGTTGGAGATGTGATATACTAATAGGCCAATTTACTCTTTTTCTAGGGGCATTTTTTTTTCTGGATGATTTGTCTTTTTTCTTCAGATGTCTTACTTGTCCAGTGGTCTTCAGATTCCTTAGCTGGATGCCTTTATTCTCCTGAAAAACAAAAAGAAAACCCTGCTCCAACCCTAACTTTGGGGAGGTTCCCTTTTGGCAAGTTATATCTGATCGAATGAGAAGCATTTGTTAAAGTTAATTTAAATTGAATGGTCACACTGGTTGATGAACTATCATCACTCTTCTAATTAAGAGGTCTCTCTTGTTCAAATCAAACCTTTATCAGTTTTGATGGTATCCACAGCTTATCTTCTCCTGAGGAAACAAAAGCAAAACCTTGTCCCCGATGTAACACATATCCTGGTTTCCCTTCTGAGGTCAGCACATCTTTAAAGTATACAGGCTGATTTAATTCCATAGTTTTTCCTATTATCCAATGTCTCTCCACAGCTGTCATTCCTTTCTCATTAGCACTGAGAAAATTCAAAGTTAATAAAGCATTATGCAATCTGTTTCTGAGGGTTTTTATTACCCCTTTCTGTTTATTTAGCATACCTCCCTGTATCAACAGCAGCTCTGGGCCTTCTCTTCCTTGCCTCTTCATTTGGAGATCTTTCATCCTGTAGGTTAAGGTGACACTTCTCAGAGGCCTTCCCTGCTCCTGCCTCTCTCCTCCCCTGTGCCCTGGAAGTAGAATATACTATTTCCCACCCTCCATGAACATAAAATATACCACTGTACACACCAATTCCTGTCTCCCTGCTCAAGGCTCAGTGTCTGACAAAAGAGTAACACTTAATAAACATATGCCATGTGAATAGTCAGGATGCTGGCAGTGTGCTACATCTGCTTCTTTTGATGTCTGTATCTCTGACCAGAGGCTACATTAGTGCTGAAAGTAGATTGGCTTTGAGTAAATGAACAAATAGTGAGCTTAGGAACTAGTAGTAGTGTGTTGGACATCACTAGGTTGGAATTGGCAGAAGATGAGGTTGAAGAGGTCACTGAGGGTCCCAGAGTCACAGGACAGTAATATAAAAGATGATTACAACAGCAGGACTGCTAAGTTTCCAGTTAATGTGGCACACAACCCTCCTGTTGAAACACTTAAAAATGTTGAATGAAACAAATATCTTAGAGAAGACATCACAGACTGTTAAACATACCTATACGGAAGAAAGGAACACACAGACTAAAGAGTAAAAAGACTGAGGAGACAGAACATCTGAATGCAAAGCACAACCCTGGATTGGATTCTAGTTTTAAAGGCACTAAAAAGGCATTAATAGGACATTCAGGGAAATGTGAATAAGGCTCTACATTAGCTCATTGCTAAACTTCCGGAGTGTTGTAACTGTGCTGTCTGCTCTTAGGAAAGCCAGGTTTAAGTATTTATAACTGAACATCATGACAACTTCCAACTTTCAAAGGGGAAATGATTCAGGGGTGGAAGGAATATGTATTGTGTCAATGTGATAACATGTTTCAAAAGAGGAAATGACATCAATATCATCAGAAACTCTACTGGTTTATGGCAATTTTTAAAAATATTTTTTGAGACATAGTCTATTATGTAGCTCTGGTGGTCCTGGAACTCACTATATAGACCAGGCTGACCAGAGATCCCCTTGGCTCTGCCTCCTGAGGGCTGGGATTAAAGTGTACACCACCAGACTTGGCCTGATGGCAATTTTTAAAAATGGTTATGCTAGGTAGTACTCTACCACTGAGCCATATCCTCAGCTCCAAGAGTAGTATTTTGAAGTAGTAACAAGCAAGCTTCTTTTTTTGTTTGTTTGTTTTTGTTTTTATGAGACAGGGTTTCTCTGTGTAACCCTGGTTGTCCTGGAACTCACTTTGTAGACCAGGCTGGCCTCCAACTCACAGAGATCCACCTGGCTCTGCTTCCCAAGTGCTGGGACTAAAGGTGTGTGCCAACACCACCCTGCACAAGCACGCTTCTTAACAAAGAGAATGCCTTTGTGTTACACAGAGACAATAAGAGAAACAAGTGGACTTAGAAAGCAGAGGCAGGAAGATCACTGCAAGTTCTAGATCAGGCTGCATATAACATACATGGTGAGTTTTAGGCTAGCCAGCACTACATATCCATACCCTGTTTATTTTTTTCCAAGACAGGGTCTCACTATGTAGCTTTGGCTGTCCTGGAACTCAATATGTAGACCAGACTGGCCTTGAATTCACACAGATCCACCTGCTTCTGCCTCCCAAGTTTTGGCATTAGAGGCCCACAAAGCTTATTTTTTTTTAAAAGAAAAACAAAAGAAACACCTAGAATCCTTGTTGAATCACCTTCTCTTAGTAGCTCAAACAGCCACAACACTACAATGTATATGGTGAAACTGCCACATGGGAATGAAATAGATGTAAACCTATAGCCTTCAAGTTTAAGAAAAAAGCACTACCAAAGGTGGCCTAATCTAGGCTTCCAGAAACTTGCTTGTCCAGGAGCTAATGACATCCAGGACCTTCTGAAGCAGCCTGAGAAAGCATGAAGGCTGGTTATGGTGAGAAGGGATGGCTGAAGTATGCTACAGTTATCACAGTAACCGGATCTCTCCCCTCCAGATAGGGTCTCACAAAGTCTTGATTCCCTAAGTGCTGGGATTATAGGTGTGTAACACGTTCAGCTTTGTAACCAGAGTTTGCTTGTTTGTTTATTTATTTTGGTTTTTTCAGTCCTGGCTGTCCTGGAACCCACTCTGTAGACCCGATTGGCCTCGAACTCAGAGATCTGCCTGCCTCTGCCTCCCGAGTGCTGGGATTTAAGACGTGCACCATCAATGCCTGGCTAGAGTTTTATTTTTTTTATGCTTGTATGTGCTGGTATATGTGTGTGCACATAAATGTGGAGGCCATAAAATAATCTTGAGTGTCATCCTCAAGAATGTCACCCACCTCATTTGAAGCAGGATCTCTTACTGGCCTAATACTTGTCAGGGTACTCTGGCTAGCCACTGAGCCCCAGGGATCATCTTGTCTTCATCTTCCTAGTGCTGGGATTTCAAGTGTGTAGCATCACATCCAGCTCTGTGTATGGCTTCTTGAGAATCAAACTCAGGTTCTCATAATTATGAGGCAATTACTTTACAGACCAAGCTATCTCCTAGTCTCTAGGCAGCATTTTTAATGGTTTCACTAGTGAGTTCTGGTTACCAAGGCACATATATTTGCAGTGGTTCTACCCTAGCTTTTCCTTTAAGAACTTATCTTTTTGAGCTGTGGATGTAGCTCAGTGGTAAAGTACTGGCCTTTTATATGTGATGTCCCTGGTTTAATTTCCAGCACTGAAATAAAAAGAACTACCCCTCCCAAATGTACATACCACATTGGAACAGGAAGACCATCACAGATCTTAAATATTAAAGCACAAGGCGGTGTTCTTGGATAATAAAACAGCATTCAATGATTCCACAGCTAAGATGTAAACATTAGGTCAAAGCCTTCACTGGATGCAACCAAGGAAAATTAAGAGTTAGAGAAATCTTGTTGCACTAGGAGGCCAGATCATTATATCCAGAGGAGTTGGGCAGTGAGAATTACCTATGGTGATATTTTCTTTTTTATTTAAATGTTATATGTTAATAAATAAAGTTGCCTAGGGGTCAGAGCTATTAGCAAGCCATAGCCAGAGTCTGGCGAACAAGTAGTGATGAGGCAGTTAGGCAGTTGGGTTTACAACCAATGAGAAGGCAGAACAGAATTCTATTTAAGGACAACCCCCCTTTTGAGCTGGGAGACGTTGCTTCAGGGAGAGACTAGCGAATGGAAAGCGGTTAAGGCTCTTAGCTCTGACCTCTTTGGCTTTTCTCTTTACTTTGGCTTTGTGTGTTTCTTTTTTCTTATAAATACAGCTACATCTGGCGCCCAACGTGACAGGAATCCATTAACTGCGGGTCCGGTTTTCTGCCTGGGCGGCTGGCTCCCTAGCTCGGGCCCAGGCCGGACTGAAGGTAGGCCCAAGCGGTTAACAGTTAACAGTTCTCTCTTCCTCCCTCCACACTTTTATATATATAAAAAAAAAAGAAAGAAAAATGGGTTTTCTGCGTGAATTGGAAGAAAATTGGGCTTTGTTTGAAGATTTAGGCAATGTGATAATGGAACAACTGTATGGGATGATTAATATTAGTGGTATTATTATTATTATGCAATTCGTAACTATGTTTTTACTCATTTTACAATTTAAAAAGATAGTCAATTTAAGTGCCAGGATGACAGTTTTAGAAATTAACAGTGAAGTTGTTCCAAGATCGGATTGTACGGTTACGGAAAGGAAGCCTGTTTTTACACAGTCACCCTTGATTTGTCCGGTAACCACACAACAGATGCCTGATCAAATGACTACACAGAATATTTGGGCTCCAATTGACATGATGGATTTAAAAAGGTTTAAGGAGGCAATAGTATCTTATGGCATGCATTCCCCATATATAAAGCAAATGTTAAACTCTTGGTCAACATATAATAGGATTACACCACAGGACTGGCGGGAGCTGGCACAGGCTGTTTTAGAGCCAAGCCAAAAATTCCAGTGGCACATTTATTTTAAAGAAGAAGCTAAAAACATAGAAAAACAACGGAAGGATAAAGGAATACAAGTCTGCCAGGATCAGCTTATTGGAGAAGGCCAATATGCTTCCGTGCATACCCAATGTCTATATGATATACATACCTTGGTTTTATGTCGTATGGCGGCCTTGAATGCATGGGACAGAGTTCAGGAACCAGGGAAAAAAGCTGAGTCATTTACAAAAGTTACACAAGGCCCAAAAGAACCTTTCACAGATTTTTTACAAAGACTGGCTTCAGCAGTAAAGAGAACGGTCCCCGATTCAGAAGCTAGTCAGATAATAATTGAATCTTTGGCCTTTGAGAATGCAAATGCAGCATGCAAAAGAATAATCAGGCCGTTAAAGGCAAGATCTGCACCCTTGGAAGATTGGATTAGAGAAACAGTGAATGTGGAGGCTCATGACCATGATGATATGTGGGTAGGAGAAGTAATTTCAAGAGGTTTGAGGAATGTTAGATGTTTTGGATGTGGAAAGCAAGGACATTTGAAAAGGGACTGTAAACAGGTCATTTCTAGGAACAATGTTTCTTCAAGGAACAATGGTAATAGAATGCCCCTTCCTTCTGGAGTATGCAGAAGGTGTGGTAAGGGAAGACACTGGACCAATGAATATAGATCAACAAGGGACAGACAAGGTAATCCATTGCCTCAGTTTTTGGGAAACTCCCAGAGGGGCCTCATGCGGGCCCCGATAGCAAATCCAGTTCAGGCCTTTCCTGCAGTCGTAGAAGAAACCCCTGCTCAGAGCAATTAAATAACCAAATGCCTGTCGAAATAAGTCATGCTGGTCAGGATGATGAAACAAAGAGAATAGAAAAATCAGAAAAGAGCATAAAGAAAATTTTTTGGCAAACTTCTATTAATGAACAAAGACCAAAATTAACGGTAAAAATTAATGGTGTTTTGTTGTCTGGTCTGGTAGACACAGGTGCTGATGTTACCATAATTGCACCAGAATTTTGGCATTCAACTTGGCCTCTTCAGGAGGTAAATGTTCAATTGTTGGGAATTGGGACATTATCTCGAGTAAAACAGAGTGCAAGATGGCTCGAATGTATAGGTCCAGAAGGACAGAGAGGTAAATTAAAGCCATATGTGGCTAACATAGCTATGAACCTGTGGGGTCGAGACCTGTTGCAACAATGGAATACTCAGATTAACATCCCTCCAGTCTCAGAAACAAATCAAAAACTAGCACATGTTTCTGAGAGAAATGTGCTACGTTGGGGACGAGGTTTTGCTTTTGTTTCTACAGGAGGAGATAAGCTGTGGGTACCATCAAAATTGATAAAGGTTCGATTTGAATAAGAGACCTCTTAATTGAAGAGGTGATAGTTCATCAACCAGCATGAGCATCCAATTTAAACTAACTTATAAAAGTAACACATGCTTTTTCATTTAATCAGGTAATAACTTGCCAAAAAAGGAACATCCCCAAAATTAAACTTGGGGAAAGGTTTTTGTTTTTGTCTTTTAGAAGAATGAAGCCTAAGGAATCTGAAGACCACTGGACAAATGAAACAAGTGAAGAAAAGGGACAAATCATCTATTCCAGGAAACAGAGTAAAATGGCCTATTGGTATATCATCTAAAAAAATTTTATGTCTCCCTAAATGTTTGTTTCTACTCTTCTCTAAAGAAATTTAACACTATTCATCTTCTAATAGTCCCAGTTCAATTATAATTTAAGGCTGACTTTAGAGTTGGAGAATGGCCCTCTCCTTCTTTAAACTCAAGCATGTTTGTTACAAGGAAAATGCAAACTCCCTGTATCATGCCAGAAGGGCCATCTTCTGCAATGGGACAGAAGAAAGCAAAATTAATTAAGGGACTATTCTATTACTAATCTCAACTCCTTGATTCTATTCTGATTCTTTAAACTTTTCTTAAGGTATGAATATTATCTGTATATATGTCTTTGTGTTCGAGTCTCTTATCAGTTTTCTGCAGGAAATAACGGCCAGGCCTGGCATCAACTGGAGTCTCCAGGAAGAAAATGGGGCCCCAC
>CABHPR010118141.1:0-23765 GCA_902168415.1 Peromyscus melanophrys | reverse complement strand
GTGTTTTTCTTGATTGTGTTGCTTAGCTCTGCAACGTGTTGTGCGTTTTCAGAAAATGCCTCTTTTATCTTGGGAGCCGGGAAGCTTGTGACCCCTCAGAAGCATGTAGAAGACGGGACTCCTAATCTTTGCACCCCCGGTACGGTTAAGACACCTTTGGACTTCTCCACAGTAACTGTAGAGCAGTTGGGAATCACGCCTGAAAGCTTTGTTAAGACCCCTTCAGGTAAGAGAAGTTCTCGCATTGCACTTTTTCAGTTTTAAAAATAGCCGTAATAGGCCCCATTGTACATGTCTATACTGACTGACTTTCTTGCTGTGCATATTTATATTGACCCTGCAGACTGGCTTGTTTGGGGAGACTTCTGTGCTCATCACAGCTCACCATGGACAGCAGGGACCAAAGGGGTCCTAGGACTCCCAACACAGTGTTCCTAAGTCAGTCGTTCCTTGTGCCACCCTAGAAAACATCGTGTGTGAAACTAAGAGGAAGTCGAAAGGCAGTTAAGAAAGGGTAGCACTGACAGGTTGTGTACCTCATTCAAAACTCACAAACAGAAAATTGATCCAGAGGCTGGTTTCCTTCAGCCTCAGGAAGAAAATTCACCTGTCAAAGCTGACCTAGATGGAGAAAGAAATATGGGGATGGAGTTCTTTGAGTGACAGAACAGCAGGAGGGATATCATAAAGAAGGATAAGGAGGCACTGGAGGGGCCAATCACACCATCCTTTGTGAGGCTTGAATTCGGCTAAGCCAAAGTGGCATCCATTCTGTGTTGTTCAGAATTATCGCCGAAGAGACTAGATTCAGTTTTGTGCGCATGGGCAAAATTCAGGACGATATACTGAAGGTTAAGTAGCTTATCTCAGAGTAAAAGAATTATTTTGAAAAACATAAGAACAGAATACAGGAGTCTCTCACCAGCCCCGGCCACATAGGGGCTGTCTTCCATGAGCCCTAGTAAATTTTTAGAACCAAAGGTATGAATAAAGCATATGGATACTGACTTTTGCTATGCGTACATGCATACCAGTGATTGTGCTTAATTATTATTAATTATTTCTTATATAATTAATTATTTATATTTTTATATTTTTTGTTATATATAATTAATTTATAAACTAGCCACAGTAAGAGATGTGGCCTACTGGTCCGTGATTAGGCTCTCGGAAACATGCCCTGATCAAGCTAGTTGGTTTCGAACCAAGCTTAACCATCACAAAGTGTTCTTTCTCTGCTTAGATACCTAGCGGTCACTCAAAAGAAGCACTTGTAGTGTAGCTGAGTTACTGCCATCACTGCTCTTGAGGCTGGAGTGAACCACAGTAAAATAATGTTTATTTGAGTGCAGTTACTGCTGCGAACCCGACTGGCTTACAGCCCAGATAGCCAGGGAGTGACCTGAGCTATGTGACATGTACGGCAATAGGTATTACATTCAGAAAGAGGAGGCACATCCTGCGCCAGATGTGGTTGGACAGTGGATTTTATGGTGCTTGGAATAGCATGTTGTTTTAAAGCTGTGAATTGCTTTAGCCTGTTCCCATGCAATATTTTCAGAGTTTGGATGACCACAGTAGGTGAAACCATAGTACAATTTAGTACAGGTACATGGTTTATGTTGTAAACAAAGAAAGATTCTTAGCATCAAGTTGTTACCTCTGCCCTCTCCATGTACTGGGGATATAGGACACAAATGAAAACTAAGAGTATTCATGGCCTTCTATGTGCCAAGTGCTGATCTAGAATCGTGAATTAAATCAGTGCTCAAGTGAAAGTCTCTATCCAACTGTTTATACATGAGCTATTTTGCCAGTAATTCTTTAGTTTCCTGTAACATGTATTTACTCTATTTTCTCACTCATGGTGGCCCATCACTAGCACAGGACACAATTACTGACCTTTGCCATGTTTCATTCTGATGTGTGAGGGCGTTTTGTTGCAGGAAAGTCATCTTCCCTTCAGAAGACCAGGCGACGGTCTACAGTCGGTGTCCGGGGCTCTCCAGAAACAAATTGCCTGATCCGTTTCATTGCTCAGCAGCGAAGCCTAAAGAATGCTACAAGATCTCCATTGGCACACAATTCCCCCTTTCAGGTATATTTTCTCCTGCGTGCTCATGAATTTTGTGAAGGACATGTTTCACTCTAATAGAGGGTTCTGCTTTCTGACACTTCTCTCTTTGGGTCTTGGGGGATGGGAGGACGGACTGCCTTCTATGTCTTGCAGGGATTGTGGGGTAACATACAGCCTGATAACCTATGGTAAGATTTAGCGGATCTTTGACTTTCTAGAGGGGCTTTCTATTTTGTAAGATTTTCATAGAATGAGGAAAGCTCTCCTAGTGTTTTTCTTTCTGTGGCTCCTCTGTTTTCATAACTGCTGGTTGGGCAGAGAAGGAGAAAAAGGAACAAGTGGCTTATCTTCTGGTGTATTTAGCTCTTTGTTTTTCATATTTTATCAAATTAATGCATGCCCCTAAAAGGTCAAATAGTTGAAGGCTTGTTATGAAAGACATAGGCCCCACTTACCACTACTCCGCAGAGGGCAACCACTGTGATGTTGGCCTTCTTACTCTAGAATAATTGACTTCTGTTATTTCCACTTCATTCTTCTGCTTTGCAACATGGTCTGTACATGAGACAATTTCTTGCTCATGTAAAAACAGAACCATGGAGTTTTCCTGAGTCCCTTTTGGAAGATCCATGAAGTCAACTGTTTTTCTAATTTTACTAAATGTTATTTGCCTTTACCCCAAAGTATGTTGATATTTATACTCATGAAGCAAAACTAGTCATGAGTGGGATTACTGGGGGGCCATGACAATGACATCACACTGTCATCATATTAGTACTTGCTGGGCAGTCACAGGAAAGGACATTAGTTTCATTAAATATCTCTGAAGCACTAATAATGATAAACTTCACTACATCTCATTCTTCAAATATTGTGTGTAATGAAGTGGGAAGTTTGCATCAAGCACTTCAGAAGTTTCTAGAAATGTGTATGATTGAGTTGTATGGACTGACCTGGCTATTTTTTCACAAAACATCATTTTTACTTGATGGATCAACTGATAGAAAAATTGTGGTTTGTCGGGCTTGTAAATGTCACGGATAGGCAGTGATCTACCACAGAAACTGAACCCTGTCTTATCAGTGAGGAGGGTTGCATTTTAAGAGGAAATTAAGATTTTAGAAAATCTGTACCCGTGACTACACTTGACAGCTTCTTGACTGGTCAGTGGGTATAACATAAAATACTTTGATAACAACTTTTTTAAATGAACCACTTTTTAGAAAGTGTGAAGAACACAGAAAACGAGTATTTTCCAAATGATCAGTGCATGCTATTACAAAACCTCTTGTAGGTAAGAAATGTCCCACATTGCAAGGTAGGCTGATAGATTGGTTTTTGTGTGTGTGAGTCTAAGCGTATATATGGCCCAGAGGTTGACATCAGGTTTCTTCCTCTATTGCTCTTTACTGAACCTGAAGCTTTCGGACTTGGCTATACAGACTAGCCAGGAGGTCTCTGGGATATGCCTTTCTCTGTGTAACACCCCCCAACAGACATGCACCATCATACTTTGCTTTTACATGGGTTTTGGGGATCCAAACTCAGGTCCTCATGCCTGTGTTGCAAGTTTTTTGCTCACTGAACCAGCTCCCCAGCTCCTGAATCTATTTAAAGATTTTACTTGAAAGATAAAAATGCATCTATGTGCACCACATGTGTGTGGTGCCCACAAAGGTCAGAAAAGGGCATCAGATCACCTGGGACTGGAGTTCTAGGGTTGTAAACTCTGCCGTGTGAGTGCTAGGAACTGAGCCTAAGTCAGTTAGCGATCTCTCTAGCCCCACCCCTTAAATATCTTATAAATATTCCGTTGCTATTTACTTCTGTGTTCTGTGCTCACTGCCCACAGTGGACAGTGAAGAATTAGCCCTCTTTCTTCATACACTGCCCTTTCTCTCCAGCATCCCAGGAGCTTGGTTATGTTACCAGTCATGTGATTGCATTATTATGGTTCTGGGTACTAGTCTGAGCTGGGTTTTCTTTTGTGATTAGCTTACCCTTTTTTCCTTTGGGTCACCAGATCACTGTGTTCTCATTCTATTTATTAGTTATTTTTTGTTGCTATGATAAAATACAGTGATTGAGGCTGCTTAAGGAAAATGGGTTTACTTTAGCTTATGTAAACCCATTTTCCAGAGAGAGACTCCATAATGGGGGAGGCATGGCAGCTGAGAAATCATAACTTGTTTTTCATTTGTTTTTTGAGACAAGGTCTTTCTGTTGCCCTGGCTGTCCTGGAACTCTGTAGACCAGGTTGACCTCAGACTCAGAAATCCTCCTGTCTTTGCCTCCTGAGTGCTGGGATTAAAGGCATGCGCCACCACTGCCTAGTGAGAGATCATACCTTTATTCACATGTAGAAGATGGAGAAGGCAAACTTGAACCCAAGCAGGGCTACATGCTCTCAAAGCCACTTCCTCATCCTCTCATGTACTTTCTCCTGCGAGGTGCATCTCCTAAAGGATCTGGAACTTCCCAAACAGTGACGCCAACTAGGGACCAAGTTCAGATGCCCACACCTATGGGGAACAGTTCTCATTTAAACCACCACATTCCTATTCTGTGCCCCATCTCTGGCTGTCCCCCCTCTACCTGTCCTGTTTGACTGACTCCATTTCCCATCTTGCCATCCTTTCCCTCTAGTGGGACACTGAGACAGTCTCAGCATAGTTCAGGCTTGTGTGGAACTCAGTCCTTCTGGAACCTCAAAGCCCCAGCTGGTGTGATTACAGGCGTGTGCCCCCATGCCCTTCTCCCTCTAGCCTCTTGCTGTTGCCTGCCAGCCATTTTCAATCTCTTGGACTTTCCTGACTTTGGCTGTGTTTAATCCGTTGAGACACTTCCTCATTTGGGTTGTAGGACTATACATTGGCCCAGTTTTCTTCCTATGTCGCTGGTTATTTCTGTTTCTATTGAGTCCTCCCAGTTTTTCCCTCAGAAATGCCAGTGTGCCTGGGTCTCTCTACTCTTTGCTTTAGCATCATCTATGTGCTGATGACTCTGAAATGTCTGCAGCTGAGATCCCTAGGGCTCCAGACCTCCATGCCAGCTACCTGTGTAGTCACTTTGAGTGTTGAGTGAAGTGTTTCGAGCATACCCTGGCCTAATTAGTTACTTGTTCCATTGCTGTCACAAACACATGGTTATTCTGGCTCACAGTTTTAGAGTACAGTCCATCATGATGGGAATGGCATGGTGGAGGGAGGGAGCTTGAGGTCGCATTGTGTCCACAGCTAGGAAACAGAGTGATGAATACTAGTGTCCCATTCCCTTTCTCTTCATTTAGTCTGGGGCCCCACCCACGGGATAGTACAACCCACACTGAAAGTAGGCCTTCCCTCTGCTTTGGAAATGCCTTCCCAGACACCCAGAGGTTTGTCCCCTCTGTGGTTCTAATCCTAGCAAGTTGACTATCAGACGCCATCATTCTATCTAAAGCACCTTACCCAGCTCACTCAGGCCAGATACCTCTTAGTCATCCTCAGTCCTTTCTTCCTGGGGGTGCCCATCCAGCTCCTTTAGACTGCATTTCAAGGCCTATCTGAACTTCTTCATATCCTTCCTGCCAGAGTCCTGAACTGGTCTCCTTACTCCTGCTTCCCCAGTCCACCCGCCATTACACAGATGAAAGAGGTGTTTTAGAGTGAATCCCGTCGTGGCCTCTGTTGCTTTAAGCTTCCCATGTTTCCTATTGAAACCATACCCAGCGACTTGTTTGAAGTCTCTGTCCCGCTGGCCTGAGCCCTGTGCACTTGTGGCCTCATCCCTGCTTTCCTCCAGTCAGTGGGCATGCAGGCTTGCTTTCTTCCAGTTGTTCCGGAGGGCTTCTGCTCTTTTTTTTGCTATATGCCTTGTTCCCTTGGTGTTAAAACAATTTTCATTGTGGTTTCAATTCAAATGCCACTTGGGGTCTTCCTTTCCTAAATAGCCAAAGCAACACATTACTCGGCTCAGCCACACTGGTGCTTTCTCCATAACATCTGAGTATGTTCTTAAACCTCATTCTGGGTATCACTCCACTCCCATCCCCACCCACCCACCCTACCCCAGAGCTTTGAGCACCTGGAACAGTTTCTGTACCTGGAAGGAATGGGACTTAGCAACACCAATGCAGTTCATGAGACAAAGGCCTGACAAAGTTTTCGTTGCTTTGTTCATGAACATTGTTCTCTTCCTCTATTGGGAACAGGTTTAATTAGGGGAACTTAGTTTAGGCATTCCTAAGTGCTCTGAGTTCCTGGGATAGTAAACCAGCCCTGACATATTCAAATAATGTCACAGAAAGGCACTTTCAAGATAGTTTGGGTGCCTTCAAGATAATCTTTGTTACATAGATGAGTTGCCCACAAGCCTGTTGGGACTATTATGTGCTGTTTATGTCATAAAGGTTTACGTCATCAAGTACATTTCAGTTTGAAATGTTCCACTATTATGTAGTAGGCAGTTTGTCTTAACTAGGGATAGAATCAAATATGAGAGCAGATCATCAAACATGACTTCAGGATTTTAACAGCTTTTCCTCCGTATGATATCGTAAAGGGAGGTAGCTTTTTTCCCCTTCCTTTTGCCCATAGGTTAGACTGTTAAAATTGCCACAGTCCTTATTAGGAGAAATGTTAGTGGCCCAAGATAAAAGAAAAAGCAGCCTGGATAAAGTGCTTGATCAGTAGTTTATTTTTTATATGAACAGAACTTTATAACTTTATGTCATTAGCTTTATCTAGTAGTATAAATTCATTTTTATCTTTGTGTAGAACCTCATGGGCAGGGTTTCTAAAAGCTCCTGGGCTTGCTGTATTTGTGTCTGAAGTGAATGGTTGGCTTTCAGCCCTAAGGAAGTGAGTGTCTTCCAGATCTTACAAAGTTAGGACGTTAGCCAGGAAGAGGTAGGAGTGGTATCAGAAGTGGGTGCTGGAACTAGAGCGGCCATCCTTGTCTTGTCCCGGTCTCCCAGGGTGGAAAACGTCTGTGCACTAGGCACAGTGTGCTGATCTGCAGCTCTTTACTTCATGGCTGCTCTTGGTGCAGCCCCTTCAGTACAGGATGCTCCCTCTGCCTTTTTCTTCCTTGCGCTCCAGCCCTGAGGCTGGTTTCTTCTGAACTGCTTTCTTGTTCCCTTTCGTACTGTCTGGTTGACACTGTCTCAGTGATGGCTACCAAGGTTGTTCTTAACCCTTAGAATCCTTTTCAGAGTGATTTATTACACCCCTCCTGCCCCCCCATAAATAAATAAATAAATGAATGAATGAATGAATGAATGAATGAATGAATGAATGAATAAATCAGTAAGTAAGTAGAGATGCATTTGGTCTTAGAGCCTCTATAAAAACATTTCCTACCCATTTTAAGTTTCTGTTAGCCTGGCTCAGTAGCTACCAACATATTGGGTATATGTCTGTGGGTAACCACTTAGCTATTTTTCTTTGCTCTGATCTTAAAAAACAGGAATAGAGGTGCACTAAGATGGCTACAGCACATGAAATATTCAGACAGAAAATGTGTAATTCTGAGGAAAAGAGGCTCTGTCACACTAACTTGTCTTCATAAGCCTTTGTGTGCTTTGTTTTGGAGTTGGTGTGGCAGGCCTCGCTAAGAAGCTGTTTGATTTATAGTGCTCTGTTTAAACATTTCACAGGGTAGCCCAGGACTGTATCGACATGCCAGTGCTTTAAGAGAGCGAATGGCTGCTTTCCGGTCTGCTTTTCACCCAGTACAGGAAACTGAGAAGATGGCTGGTGGTCCCGCAGCCTCAAAAGCAGATCGAGAGTCTAAGACATCAGATCTGAGTGAGTAGAAGGCATGGACTTTTGTGTATAAAGATAATTTTCCACAACAAGAAAAGATTCATTTCCACAATGTGAAAGCAATTTTTCAGAATGTGGTTGTTTCTGTAAATGGAGGCTCATAGCTAAAATTTGCAGTATTTACACAGAAATCTAGATTTCTGATTTCAGGGTTTTGTTTTAGTTTTATCTGCTTTATTTTGGTGATGCTAAGGATCATGCCCAGGACCTCGAATGTATTAGACAAATGCTTTACAATCAAGTCCCACCCAGGCCCTGTGGTTTCTGTTGAAAACCTGTTCCTTTATTTCCATAGTTACACTTGTTCTGAATTTTAAAAGGCCAGTGCTTACTAGCTCATGTCAGACTTCAAGTAGGGCTTTTGACAAATTTAGATTTGTACTGATTTTTATAGACTTATTGTTAAACTTTGCAAAAACGTATGTGAATGGCAAAAACCCAGCCCTGATGTTAACCACAAATTTGTCCAGTCTAATCAATGTCTTGCTAGTCTGCTGTATTCTTCACTGTGTCCATATTGTTCATTTGATTATTTTTCAGTCATTTCTGGCTTTTTCAGTCATAAAGTACTTTAAACACCAGAACTTGACAAAATATTGGCTTTCCTGCAGACCTGTTTTTCTAGCACTTTACACTCTAATTACTTAACAGAGTCCATCTATTCCATAGTTCAGGAGCCGTTCAGATAGCCTCATTTGTAGTTTGTAACTTACCTATTACTTGAATTATTGTCTAGGTTTTAAATTTTTTTACTTCATTATTATAATCATGATGTCATTAAAATCCTTTTGTACATAGAAATAACTGAACACATTGCAGTTGTGTGCTTTCTTTTTGTTTTTTGTTTTTTTGGTTTTTTCCAACAAAAATGAAGTACAGTCAAATTAGAACACTATTAGAACATAACTGTGTCTTTCAGGTTTTGCCAGCATGTAGTTTGCAGGCTAGATGCACCAAGTGTAGGATTCTCTAGAGGAACAGAACCTATGGAATGACTATCTATTACCACGGAGATTTGTTACATTGGCTTGCGTACTATGGGCTGGTTGATATAGCAGTTGCTGGCTGCACCCTGGAGCAGTTGAGAACCTGGTAGCTGCTCAGTCCATAAGGCTGGGTGCCTGGTCAGTCCCATAGTGGATCTGAAGGCCTAGAGGATTCTTGGAGAAGAGACACTGGTCTTCAGTCCAAGTTGGAAAGCTGAAGAAACTGATTCTGATGGCACTTGCAGAGGATCTGCCACCCAGGGGCTGCACCAAGCAGCGAGAGGAAAGACAGACAGGTGAAAGCAGCCTTGCTTTCCTCAGCAGCCCTGCTTTCCGCAGCCCTACCTAGTCTCACTGTGCGGTCCTGGCTGCTCTCGAGTTTCCTTTACAGACCAGGCTGGCCTTGAACTTTCTGGACTCTGCTCTTAGCCTTCCTTGTGCTGCCACTACATGTGTGTGCCACCTCACCCGCCTTTAGTTTCCCTTTTTGAGTGAAAGGGGTTAACAGGTTTTTTATTTCATTGAGGACTTACATACAAACACTAAACTGGCATTATGTTATTATAGTGGATGGTATTTTAAATGATAAATGTAAAAGAAAGTATTTTTCCCCATATCATTTTGTTTCTATTTTTGTTTTGTACATATAGCCAAAAAAGAAGGTCTTGTTGAATACCAGCAGTCTGGGTTCCCTGTAAACTCATCTTCAAAGCGGCGGAGAATATCCTCCCAGAGCAGCCCGGAAGACCACCTCAGCAGTGCCAAAGGGAAAGGGGTTCGTGTGCAGGCGCTCGCCAACCAAGCCTGTGCTGTGAGCACCTCTGCAGATCTTACTGAGGTGATTGTGCTTCTCACATAGAGCCGGAACTGTGGTTTTCTACATAGGCAGTCTAGAGACTGTCAGGGCCTGAGATGCTAGTTCCTGCTAGTGTACACACTGCTGCTGTAGTTCTTGAAAGAGTGCGTGTGCCTCCTATGTGTAATTGTGTGGCTTTCGTTGTCAGTTGGTTTTGAAGCTGTTTGGGAAGATTGGGTGCTTTTGACTACTTTTATGAGAAGATAAAGCCCAAGGTCTTCTGCATGAGGTGTTCTACATAGTGATGGTTTGACTGTAGGTCTCAGTTGTACCCTGAGATGGCTTTTGTCCATCCAGGGAGCACAGGTCCCTGAGCGGGTTATTTAGATATCAACTGGAGTATCAGTTGCTGAAACTCGGAGCGCCTGTCCAGGTCTGTTCATCCTTGCCCACCTAGTCTGGGAAGCAGGCTCTTAAAATTCCTCTTTGTTCCGCTTCTTGTTTCAAGTAGCATTAGGAATTTTTGTGGATCGTGACAACCTAACGTCTGTCAAGATTCTGGAAAAACAGAGCCCTACCTGGTTTTACTAAAGTAGGACAGAGAATGCTAATGAAGTCCGGAACTTCCATGCAGCTGTAGATGCCAAGCCAGTCCAATCACCCCTTCTTCTTGCTTTGTGTCTTCAGTCAGAGGGTTTGCTTTCATTCCTGAGAGGAGGCTCCTGACACCATCACAGTGCAACTAGTTTAAATGTTAATTGTGTAGAGGTGGCAAGAAAGGTATAGGTACACATATGGAGGTCAGAGGTCCACTCTCAAGAGAAGACTCTCTCTGCTTTGGGTTCTGGGAACTGAACTTAGTCATCCAACTTGCCCATTGAGCCATCTTGTCAGCCCAATGGATGAAATTTAGTGTGGGCCATCTCTGTTGCTTAGGTCCAGTTTATGTCTGACCTAGTACACGTTTGCTAGTCACTAGAGATGCCTTAGTTTTGATGAGTTACGTGGAGTGCGTGTGGGGGTCAGAGGAGAGTTTGTGTGTGGGTTAGCTCCTACCATGTAGGCTCTAGGATTGAAGCCCAGGTTGTTAGGTTGGGAGTGGGCACTTCTTTAGGCCGTCTAGCCCACCCTAATTCATTGTGATAACAGTAAAAAAAAGAGGGGGTCATAGCATAGTGATCCCAGAACACTTCTCTACAGTCCCTGTAACACAAGAACCGCTTGTATCGCAGACATGCTTATGGCCCCAGTTCCCTCTGCTCTATTCAAGGTAATATAAAATGATCATTTGGCAGAAGCAATAGTGGTTGTTTCTTTCCAGAACTTTGATTCATTGGTTATAAACCACAAAGGAGAAATTATTCCTGAATTAATGTGGCTGTGCTTTTGAGAATTTCCACTCTAGAGGGTAGCAGGTAGCACAGCTCTCCAGGCTTTAATGGGCAACAAAAATGAATCACATACACTTTTCTTCAGGATGTGAAAATCGTTTTGTGGAGTGTTCAGGATGCAGCTGTGAGTATTCTGTCATTAGTTCCCTGTGTACTTTGCCCTTACTGGCTAGAGACTAACAGATCAACAGGTTTTCAAGTCATCCACTATGTTTATTGAAATCTCCATAAAGGTGTTATCAGCAGTATTGTTAGTAAGAACATGTTGTCTTTATAGTCTTTCGTCTTTTCTCCTAGAAGTCATCTGACATCGGTTCAGCCCAGCCTGGATGTGTGGTTGCTCCCCTTCCAGAGCTCATGGAGGTTTCACATGGTAAGTATAGATTTTCCTTAGTGCAAACATACACCATCCCTTTCACAGACATAATGATGAGTGTGTCTATAAGCTGAAATGAGTGAAAGCAGTTCTTTTATTATAGCAGTGATAACCCTGAACTCATCATGTTCCTGCCTATACGTCATAAGTGTTGTGACAACAGGTGTGGAGACCACCCTGCCTTAGCCCATTAAAGTTTCAAGTAACTACTGATAGGACTGGATTTACATCTACTATTTTGCCATATGCCGTCTTTTGGTTTATTTGATTTTTTTTTTTTTTTTTTTTTAAGAATTCTGTTTTAAGCCAGATAGTGGTGGTGCATGCCTTTAACCCCAGCACTCGGGAGGCAGAGGCAGGCAGATCTCTGTGAATTCCAGGCCAGCCTGGTCTACAAAGCAAGTTCTAGGACAACCAGAGCTACACAGAAAAATCCTATCAAAAAAAGAATTCTGTTTTAATTTATTAGTGTTTACTGTCTTTTAAGCTGTACCTCATTCTCTCTTTTTCTCTTGCTGTGGGATTCCAGCACACATTCTTCTCAGTCATTTGAGTGGTCCTATGTACAGCTGTTCATAAAACACAAAAG
The DNA here is from genome assembly GCA_902168415.1 of Peromyscus melanophrys. Classification (NCBI taxonomy): domain Eukaryota; kingdom Metazoa; phylum Chordata; class Mammalia; order Rodentia; family Cricetidae; genus Peromyscus; species Peromyscus melanophrys. The sequence continues at coordinate 11,743 of CABHPR010118141.1, read as the reverse complement.
TTTACTCACCCTGTGACTTGATGTCTTTTTTTTTTTCCTTCTCATGACATCTCTAGCCCTTTGCACAGTAGATGACATACACATTTACTTGGTTGTGACTCCATGCGTGTTACTGTTTTTGCTTTAAATCATAAACTGTTTCATGTAATTTAAGAGGAAATGGTTTTTCTATTTACCCCTGTTTCTGGTCCATTTGTACTCTGATTCTTTGTTTTCTTTGTTTATACTCTTAACGGTCTAAATTCCCTCTGGAGCTTTCCTTCAGCTTCAAAGGGAACTTTTCGCACCACCACCACCACCCCCTTTTTTTGTAGTGAATATCTACTCTGGCTGTTAATTTTCATTCTAAGGTGGATGGGTGGATTTCTGCCTGCGTAGATAAGGTACAAGGACAGATTTGTGTTTGTCACCTAGGTAAAATAAGGTACTGCCACCTTCTTGGCAGAGCTCTGCTTTGTTCTCATGAGACTTAGTGTCGTTTTACTCGGTACTCTGCAATCCATCTGAAGTGGTAACATCTTAGCAAGGGTCAACGTTCTTTTGAGCACCTCACTAAATGTTACCAGAAGTGCTGGAATGAACAGGGAAAGAAGGGCTGCTGTGAGCAGTGGGGCTTTTGTCAATGTAGTCAGTCTACTGTTGTGTGCTGATTATTCGATGAGCCTGCCCATGGGTCAGATGATTAGAAATCTTTTGTTAGGGCCCAGGAGATGCTCAACCATAAAGAGCGCCTGCTGATCTTCCAGAGGCTCACGGTGGTTCCTAGCACCCAAATTGGATTTACACCTGCCTATGACTTGAGCTTCAGGAGATCTGGCACTGCTGGGCTCCACAGGCACCTGCACATACGTGCTCTAACATACATCCAGACACAGACACAGGTTTATATTTCACTTCTGTTTTAGGTAGGTAGGTAGGTAGTGTAAAGAAGACTATAATGCACCTGCTGTCTCCCTTGCCTTCCCCACTACCTGCATTCTTGCTCCTCTGGCTGGAAGTCGTGTCAAGTAGGTCTTTGCCTATGCTGTGGTGCCAGGAGTCTGGCATTCTGATGGCCTCACTGTCCTCCATACCCCATGACTCAGCACTGCTACTTTACATGACATCCTGCTTAGCAATCCTGTTTAAATATCTACCTTCCCTTGCTGCTGGTCTTCATTTAGATCAGTGGTTCTCAACCTGTGGGTTGCGCTTTGGCAAACCTCTGTCTCCAAGAATATTTACATTGTAATTCATAACAGTAGCAAAATTACAATTGTGAAGTAGCAGTGAAAATAATTTTATGGTTGGGGTCAGCACAACATGAGGAACTGTATTAAAGAGTCACAGCATTAGGAAGGTTGAGACCCACTGATTTAGATGGTTATAACATGTTTCATATAGCACAAATGATGTCTTAGTGTGTGTGTCATACAGGGTTTTTTCTTTTTGGTCAGATTGCATCTACATCCCTGAGTAGATTCCTTCCAATTTAACTGGACTCCCTCCATTTGCCAGTGTGAAGCTTGCACATTTGGCAGGGCAGCTTCTGTTTGGGTTGATAATCTCTCATCATCATCTCCTCTTTCACTGTGTTTACATATTGAAAGGCCTCCATCTTCAGCAGTAAAATGGCTCATTATTAGGGTTTGGCTCAGGTTTTATGTTGCAAGTAATAGGTATCCTAAGAAAAAGTACATTAGCATTCCAAGGCTCGTTCCTGACCTTTTTCCCCCCACCCTCTCTCCCAGATTTCTGTGGGAGCCAAAACCTCTTAGCTTTATTTGTGTTAGATGTGTACTAAATGTATGGCCAGTGCTACTTCTTTGTCTTCTGTTCATGTCCAAATGAAGTCTCTGGTGTTTCCTCCCTGAGCAGGTAGTATTAGGATTGAATTTCTTTCATTTTACGTTGCTAGGGATTGAATTTAGTGTATGCTAGGTAAGCATTCTACCACTGAACTATACCACTAGTGCTTGGCTTTGTGAAACAGGTTCTCACTGTGTAGCCTTGGCTGCCTTAAATTGTCCATCCTCCTGCCTCCATCTCCTGACTACCAGGCTTACTGACTGAATTTCTAAATGTCGTGTTACAATCTTGGCAAGTGTGGTAAGTATCTTGTGCCTAGAAGAAGCAAATTTGGATGATGTCCTCTCGCTCTCCCCTTGAAGGACTTGGAGCTGCTGACTGTGTAGAGGGCACACGATCAGTTGTTGCTGTTCCACTTGACACACCTGCAGCACACGTGAGCTGCAACACATCCCCTGCTATCAGGTCACCAATGACTCCTGTGTACAGGAGCAGCAGCCTTCCCTCTGAGACCTTTGTGCTTCGTTCTGTGTTGAAGAAACCTGGCAAGCTGTTTGCAGAGAACGTAAAGGTAAGAGTTCCGTTTCCTAACGCAAAGGAGTGCCGAGTCATTTTGCTTCAGAGCAATAACTGAAGTTCACATGTCACACTGGTGTCGAGGGAAATGCATTGTCCTCACTGGTTTTCTTTTTAACTCACAATAGTATTCTGAGATTGGTCTATTTTAAATTAATATTACATTGGTATTCAGAATTTAATGTAGGTATACTATATCAGTATAAAAATTCATCCAAATTATAATGAATTACATTGCAAAATTAGTTCCTGGTGAATGCCTCAGTCTGTAACCTATCCATTCCAAACATGTGTCTAACACCTCAAGTCAGCCATGTTTCTGTGAGTGCAGTAACCTAAGCCAGGAGGGAGTTGACAGGAACTAGGTAGCAAGTTCTGAGCTGTTCTGTCAGCAGCCTTGGCACATATACAGTGACAGTACATTGTTGGACATATCAGTCCCTTCTAGCAGAATGGAATATGTGTTTCCTTGGTCAGGAGAAAGGTCTAACTCAGGAGGGTGCTGATAGTCTTGTTTGGGCAGAACTATTCTTAGAGCAGGTGCTGTTCTTGGTGGTTATACTACTCAAAACCATGGACTGGCCAGGGGTTCTCGGTGAGGTTGAAATGGAGGTGGTGATTAACCAGGACTTTGTTCCGGCCTGCAGGCCTGACTGTCTTCTGCAAGGCTTGTTCTGTCTGTGGATTTATAATATCCCTTCCTTTATATTGGGTCCTCTGTAATCTTTTCGATAAACATAGACAGAACCTTCCTTCTTGTTTCATCCTCAAAAATATATTCAGGCAGGAAATTCCATTATTAAAAGTGCTGTTCCCATGCTGAGACAAAGCTCCCTCTTAGTATCATTTACCTTGTCTTATTTTAGTGCATTCTCATGCTCAAACCATTGTGAAATCTGCCTGATACAACACTATAATTTTGGCACTCACATCTTCCTTAGTTTGCTAGATCGAAAATGGGATTATTTTAACCCATACTTAGGGATTTCTGTTCTCTAATTTGGGCCTATAATACTGTTTATTAAAATATAGAAGCCGGGTATTGGTGAAATTATTAAGGCAACTCCACGTAGTTAAAAGGGAGGTTTATTTTGTGGGGTAACTCACAAGTGAAGGGATAGGTTACAGGGTCTGGGAAAGGTGTAGCGCAGTCCAGCGGTGTTCTCTGGAGAACTCTGCTCGGTCTACATCCAGCGTCCAGGATCCAGGAACCAAGAGAGCTGGGCATCCGGATCTCGGGTCTTCAGGGTCCTCTCTTGGCCCCGCCTACAGGCATGACAGTTACCGAAGCCTCAATGGGGGTTGGAACTTCCAGATCAAAGCTGGAATGGCTACCCACTACAGCCAGGGGCTGGAGAGATGACTCAACAGTTAAGAGCACTTCCTCCTCTTACAGACGATCCAGGTCCAGATCTCGGCACCCATGTGGCAGTTCACAATGGGGATCAAATGGCCTCTTCTGGCCTCCACAGACACCTGACATGTGGGGCACAGTTTTTATCAGTATACAGAAATCCTTTAAACAAGAATAGAAACATATATACAAAATATATGTGTAACAAAACTTTAAATTTGTAACAGCATTCTATGTGATAATAAACATCCATAACCCACCAAATAACCAAAGACCACCTCTTGGGAATGTGGGCGTAGTTTTCACAGCTAAGATTGGGAGTTGGCATGAAGGTTTACCAGTGAATTTGGGCCTCCTTAGTTTTCTCAGTGCTTAAGTCACTTAGGACAATATTCTGGAGAAACTAGATTACTTTAATTAATACCATTTAGAGCAAAGTGGATGTTGTTTTGAATTTGCATGCAAAACACTCATACACTTAAAATAAAAATAAATACTAAAAAATAAGAGAACCTAGTTTTTTCTTGGGCCTTCTTTCTCAGCATGGTGTTTTAAGCCAAAACAGTTAAGAAAATAAAGGTGCTCTCCAAAACCATTTTCAACGGTCCCATTCTTTTTAATGACTTTGTATGTTATGGAAGGAGTAAAACCTTTGATTGGTGTTTATTTTCATTAGGAATACAACCTCTGTGACGATGGGGCTCATCTAATCCCAGATCCTTCAAATTATTGCAAAGAACAAAGAGCAGGTGTGTTATCCACAATTATTTTTAGACCTAAGGGTATCATTTTCTTTTTAGAACTCGAGGCAGTATATTAGATTTCTGACAATCTGCTCATGCTTTACTGCTTCTGAAATTACTTGGGATTGGAGAGCAGTGGGGAGGGAAAGGTGTCTTTGTAGAACCTCATTTATCTTGGGCTGAGGGTGTGGCTCAGTAGTAGATCATCTGCCTGACATGATTGAAGTCCTAGGCTCAATCCCAAGTATCACACATACACAAAAAGAAGTTATCGCTTTTGCCTATCAATTTTTACTTAATGGTACAACTAAAGTACTTCAGATACTCCAATTTTATTAACACTTTAAATAATTATAACTTATTTAAAATTTTTTAAATCAGTACCATTTAGTTGAAAGTATGGTTTTCTTCCATTTGCATTTTCTCTAAAAATTATCTTATTATACAAACAGCAGCTGAATATACTGTACTCAAACATTCTAGTATGTGCGTTTTAGCTAAGAAACACAGCTTAATTTTTTTGATGTATTCTCATTTATTGTCTATAGGTAGGGAAAACTGTAAATCACCGGGCTTTCTAAATCTGAGGAAGAGGAAGAGAGTTACCTTTGGAGAGGACTTAAGTCCTGAAGTGTTTGATGAATCTTTACCAGCCAATACTCCGTTGTGTAAAGGAGGCACACCTGTCCGTCAGAGGAACATAAATGCTGCCAGTCCCCTGCAGTCACCGATTCATGAGCAGTTAGTTCAGCCAAATTTTGATGACAAGGAGGAAAATCTTGTAAGTGGGGAAAAGCATAGAAAAAAGTTTGTTTCTATCAGGCCTCATATTTTTTATATGAAAATTATGATTTGAAATTATGAGGTAGACCAAATGACATGTCACGTTTCAATCTCTCTTGTTTTTTTGTTTTCTTTCTTTCTTTCTTTCTTTCTTTCTTTCTTTCTTTCTTTCTTTCTTTCTTTTTTTTTTATTTTGTTGTTTTTTTTCAAAACAGGGTTTCTCTGTAGTCCTGGCTGTCCTGGAACTGGCTCTGTAGACCAGGCTGGCATTAGACTCACAGACATCTGCCTGCCTCTGCCTCCCAAGTGCTGGGATTATAATGTATTTTAAAAAATAGTGGTAAACACATTTTAGTAAACTTTCAGTCAGATTAATTCAGGGAAAAAAGTAAAGACAAATGACCAGTGTCAGGAAAGAGAGAGGTGACATTCCTGTATCCTAACAAATTTTCAAGGACAGAGGGGATTAGCAACAACTTCATCCTGTTCTGTAACAGCTTCCATAACCAGATACAATCTTTGAAACACATTAGACATCTACCTTCAGTCAAGAAATACATTGTTTCAGTAGCCCCATTGTGACTAAAACTTTCCCAGAGTAATAATTTTAAGGAAGTCTGTCGCATATTTAAGCAAACTACAATATTAATGCACACTTTTCCAAATTATATGCACACTTTTCCAAATAAGACAGAAAAGCTATGTGATCATCTCAGTCCATGCAGAAAAGGCATTTTGTGAAATTCAGCATTTCTGATTAAATATCAAAAAAGTGTGGGCAAACTGGTAAGAAGGGGGAATTCAAATTATTCTAAATCTATGAATGAATAATAGTTGCTATCTTACTGGCAATTATGTGGCAAAGGTTTGAAATCTTTATTTTGCCATCTTACCATGAATTTCATTGAAAAATATTGTAATACTAGATGGTATTTCTCAATGATTTTCTTCAATTTGCTTTGTAGAAGTTAAACAGTGGGATTTTAAAGAAATGGAAAAGTAGTTTGTGAGTGATTAATATAACCCCTTATTTGGGGTGATTGCAGTTGGTAAATATGTTTGCATTATCAAGATAACCAGTCAGTGTTTGCAGGTTATCTTTGTTTTGCTTAGACCTTTTCATTTTCTATTGATTTTTCTTTTCATTTTGTGCTTATAATTCCTACTACCAAAATAAGGCCTTATTTTTTCCTTTGGGATACATCATTACATATTCACTGAACTTAGGGTATCTAATTTGTACTTTTTTTCCTTTGCTTAGGAAAACATAGAACCACCTCAGGTATCATTTGCATCACTCTCTGAAACTCTCCCAGGTATTTATGTGTCTTTATCTTTTGTTTCAGGAGTTTGTGTGGGTATGAATTTGGTATGTTCATGTGTGCACGGTTGCTCATGGGCTGCAGCGGGGTAGGTGAGAAGAGGACATTCTCCATCCTGTACTCTCACTCTGCATTAACTCCTTTGAGACAGGATCTCTTACTGAAGTTGAAGCTAGGTTAGTGGCCAACAAGCCCCAGTAATCCTCCTGTCTCCACTCCCCCATAGCATTGAGATTATAGGCATGCACACAGCCTTGCTTAGCTTCCACTTTGCTTTTTGAGACAGGGCTTGTCATTAGTATGGAGCTTGCTCATTAGGCTAACATGGTTGTCTGGCAGACTCTAGGAATCTACTTAACTCTGCCTCCTATTGCTGGGATCATAGTATTTCACACCATAACCTGCCTTATGTATTTTTTTACTTTAGATTTACTTATTTTATATGTTTGCACCTGTGTTTATGTGTATATATCACATGCCTGCTGTACCTGCAGAGGTCAGAAGAGGATGGCAGGTCCCTCTGGACAGACAGTTGTGAGTCTCCCAATGTGGATGCTGGGAACTGAACTTGGGTCTTCTGGAAAAACAGCAACTATTCTTAATTGCTGAGCCATCTCTCCACCCCCAGTACCTGGCTTTCTTATAGGATAAAACTCAGGTCCTCATGCTCCATGAGCACTTTCCCAACTGAGCTACCTCCCTCGCCCCTTAATTCTTCTTTTCAGTACATAAAACTTAATCTCTTTATTCTTAAAGCTGTACATGTGGTATAACAATATGTTCTTGATTTTAAGAAAACCAAATACTGTGTATAAGAAGTTACCACTTCTTTCTGCTGCAAGTCTCATACTTCATAATCACCCACATTTAACTTGAATGCGTTTATGTATTTTACGATCATGATAAGACAAAGATTTTTTTCCTGAATTTTTTGACGTATCAAGCTTGGCTGGCAAAACCGTGATATGAGTACTTGGGTTATGAACCTTTATTCATGTTTTTTCCCTTCCTGAATCATTTGATGACTTCCCATTGATACAGCTAGGGTATGTGAGCATAGAGTCCAAAGCCATAAATTACTGACTTGCAGGTTAAATGGCTATAGTCTGTTATGTTCTAAGCTCTGAACATATTACACTCCTTCATTGATGCCATTAAAAAAATGAGACATGTCTAAGGTTGGCAGTTAAGTGTTCCCTTAATGTGTATGTTCTCATTGCACTCATTCTGTTACAGTCAGTAATGGAAAGTCTTCTAAGGATTGTTCTGGATCCCGTGTGTTGCTCTTGTTAATTATTTGTGTCTAGATATGATATTAAAAGCAACAGTGACTCAAAAAACACTATGCAGTTCTTTAACCCTCTGACGCATGTTAGTTTTGTGCTGAGAGCCTAATTTTGCTTGTTTCTTGATATAGGCACAGACACTTGCAGTTCTTTAAAGAACGGTGAGGAAAGAAGCTATAGTGTTGGTAGGCCAACACGGACTTCTCACAGAAGAAAGGTAAACGCTTATATTAAATCTTCATGATAATGAAGAAAATCTTGATTTGATCAGTGCTGTTAGGAATTAATACTTGCGTCGGGCAGTGGTGGTACACACCTTTAATCTCAGCTCTCAGGAGGCAGCAGTGGCAGACAGATCTCTGTGAGTTCGAGGCCAGCCTGGTTTCCAAACTGAGCGCCAGGACAGCCAGGGCTACACAGAGAAACCCTGTCTCGAAAAAACAAACAATAAAAGAATTGATACTTTGTCTCACTCAGTGTGTAACCCAGAGTAATGTCTTGCTGGTCTGATTTTAATTCTATTAGAAGAAAATCCATTAGAACAAGAGCTTCCCTTCAGAATTGTGTTACTACGGAAGGCAGTCTACTTGTTAGCTTAGTTTAGATCTGTATGACAATGGATTTTATTGAAAATGTGCAGAAGATCCACATATGATTAAGAGCCAGAAAGTAACATGAATACATGCCTTCTTAAACTGTACATTAGTTTGTTTTCTATGGTGACATTCAACTGACAGCAATAAGCATCGCTTCCATTGGCTACTTGTCTTTTGTTTTGGTCATAAGTTACATGTACTTGGATTTTCTCTATAGCCTTATAAACATAAGCATACCTATATACTATTATTGGACGTTTACCTGTCTGATTGGATGAAAATCCTATATTGTAGCCTAATTTATAGTTCATGACTTGTTATAAGCTAATAACAGTTAAATACTAAGTTGATATTTCTTTGTAAGTATTTGAAGAATAAGCCACTAGTTCTTTCTTAAATCATTTTTTTTCTTCCTAATGTAATAATCCTTCTGAATCCATGCTTGATAAGTTAGAGAATGGTAGTTAGTAATTCCCTCTTTTAATTTGGTTAATGTACTTCTAATGGAACTTGTACATTAAGAAGCAATGGGATGTAAGATGGTAAAAGTAGATAGGAGGTGTGGCTCAGTGATAGATGTGAACCAGGCGGGATTTTAATCCTGAGCACTGAAGGTGGGGAGCACCGAAGGTGGGGAGCAGCGGGATGGGAGAAAAGCTAGAGTGAAACCTGCTGTGCAGTGGAAGGTGACTGCCCATGCTGTATGTGTCCTTACTATGATTTCCTTCATAGCAATTGATGAGTTCTGCAGAAGAGGATGTTTGCAACTCATGTACTACAGAAGCTGAGCCGTGTAAAGAGAAGAACATGAACAAGAAGAAATCTCAAGAAAAAAAGTGTACAAACAAAGCACTTCCTGGAAAGAAACCGGTAGGGATGCTTTTCACAATTTCATTTATATGGTGTGGTACATTTCTTCATTGTACGGTAACAGAAGCATAGAAACAGTGGTGTGTGGATTTCTTCATTGTCTGAAAAAGGAAGCACGGTAGTAGCTCTGCTAATTACCTGAGAGCAACTCTGTATCGGCTTCATTTGTCTGTGCATCCAGCCCAGTAAGCAGTAGACACATGGAATTGCTTCTCTTCTTAAGTATTCTACATTTTTTTTCCATGTTTCACTATGTAGCCCAGGTTGGCCTTGGACTCACCATCTTCCTCCTTCAACCTCCCCATGCTGAGAATATAAGTTTCACGCCCAGCTCTTAAAATTCTTCATGGATATGCGTATCTTCTTTGTTAATGCTTATGATCCTTAGAAGAAAGTTGCATCGGTATCTTCATTAGTTACTTTCTTGTTTAGTCTCTTTGAGAGCCGTGGTCCAGAACACAGGATGACTCCAGCTTCAGGTCTGGTCTTTCATGATTGGGTTCTGGGCTTGGTTAACTGAGAAATAGTCAGTGCTAACAGTTTTTTTTTCACTCTACTTGCTTTTAACAGATATCCTGGGTCGGCTCAGGCCACTCTTGAGCCAATTTGTTAACTACACTCATCAAACTTTGCCTGTTATTCGTGAGAGTGACAAAATGTCACAAATAAATGGCTGCAGGACCAATCTTTTGTGACGGGGTTCACATGCCTCCTTCACCCTCTGCTGCTCCAGAGTGTGAAGCTGCACTGTGCCAGCATCATGTTAGCAGCCCTGACACTTAGGGTTCCCTCAACCCTGCATCTTTGAGCTCTCCTTGTAACTAGTCGTGGGTGCTTCACTTTGCCTGTGCATGCCTGGTTTTCTCCTAGAGATGAGTGAGCCAACCGCTACTTGGATTTCTAGCCAGTCACTTCTGTATCTAAAGAAAAGATCGGAAGCCACCTTGAAAGTGCTTCACTGTCTGCGTACTTAGCTGACCCAGTATCTTTACACTGTTCCTTTACCCTTGGCATTCTATTGACTGTCCTTCTCTGAGGCCACCTAACCATAGTAATTCCCTCTGCTGCCTGCTGCTTCTTAGTACTTCACACCGTCCCCTGTCTAGAAATACTCACTTAGCTTCCTCTCTGACCTCAGTCTGTGTCCATCCACTTTACTCAGTCCCTTAATTATGTATCCATTCTGCCAATAATGATATCCTGGCCCTCTGGCTACTCCTAAGCTTTCAGATATCCATAATTTTATGTTTCCTAATTTGTCCTGAACTCCTGGAACTGTTGCATCCATTCTGTGTCCCTTTCATCTGCCTTGTCTGCTTGCCAATGTTTCAGCTCCAGGTTACTTACTCCTGCCATGTAATACCACTGCTGAGACACAGATGTGGGGTTGTTCCATCTAGAGTCATGGCTTCAGATGTTACTTGAAATCCATTCTCATAGTTCACTTTACCTGAATCATTTTTCCAATAAATATGGTCATTTAGTTACTAAGATCAGTGCAAACTGTATAGTGTTATTCTCAATAGACATCTCAGCAGCATTTGACCTAATAGAACACTTACTTGCAATACCTATTAAAAGTTGATTTTTCGCCAGGCGGTGGTGGTGCGCGCTTTTAATCTCAGCACCAGAAGGCAGAGGCAGGCAGATCTCTGTGAGTTTGAGGCCACCCTGGTCTACAGTGTAAGTTCCAGGACAGCCAGGGCTACACAGAGAAACCCTGTCTCACAAACAAACCAACCAACAAACAAAAAAGTTGATTTTTTTTCTTCCACATATTATTATCATATACATTCCCTAGAATTCTACTTTCTACAAGGGCAATAAATCACTTGCTTTGTGGTGACTTCATATGCAGCAGCTTATTAATGACCAAGTTTTAAAATCAAGACTTCTTGATTCGTAAGTCTATGTCCAGCTGCCTATTGGACACACCTTCTAAAACCACCTATTTCAAACCCTTAAAAGTCAACATTTCCAAAATTAGTGTCACCTCTCAGGAAACCCACACAAAAGATCCCATGATCTTCCTCTTATTCCATGAAACAAGCAACTATTTCTTGTTGATTGGCACAGATAAACCTGAGTCATCAAATTCAGAAGAAACAAAGTTTTCCTGCTTTATTTTCTTTTTTAGGCTTAGGGGGAAATGCTGAAAAATTACCTTGCTTTAAAAGTGTGTCTGAGGCCGGCGGTGGTGGCACACGCCTTTAATCCCAGCACTCGGGAGTCAGAGGCAGGTGGATCTCTGTGAGTTTGAGGCCAGCCTGGTCTCCAAAGCGAGTTCCATGAAAGGTGCAAAGCTACACAGAGAAACCCTGTCTCGGAAAAAAAAAAAGTGTGTTTGTGGGCCAGGTGGTGATGGTGCACACCTTTAATTCCAGCACTCAGAAGGCAGAGCTAGGTGGATCTCTGTGAGTTCGAG